>JAULBU010062048.1:0-11448 GCA_032358235.1 Odonthalia washingtoniensis | reverse complement strand
ATTGGGACATTTTCACCGGCGCACTAACGTACGCCTACAATTGTCAACCGCATAGCTCGACGGCACTAGCACAGTTAGAGCTGGTCCTGTCACGACCACCGCCAGCATTGACGTTGAAAGCCGAATCATCAAGATCACACACTCCAAAGGAGGCCAGAGATACTTGTAAGACATGGTTGGGAACGGACCTTCACAAGACGAAAGGAAAACTCGACCAGGCACAAGCCCTCTATAAACGCAACTACGACAACCGCCTAAGACGACAGACGTAGAAAATCCTACCAGACAATTGCGTCTTCTTACGCGTCGAACGAAGGGATGAACGGGAACACCGACATAAATTGGCTGCGGTGGCAGACGGCCCCTACAGGGTTAACGACGTAACTGGAAGTACAGCTGTGATTGAATGATCCAACAAGTTGGTAGAGAGAGTTTCAAGATCACGGGTAGTTCTGGAACCTGAGTCACGCACTCTGGAGGAGATTCAAAGAGCCATACGTCCACTGATGGACGAAGAGATGAACCATGGAGATTACCCAGTAGTGATCACGGGCCCTTATGACGCACCGAAAGAAACCACAAACCGGATTAACCGTGACAACCCAGAAGCGTCAAAGGGTGGAAGTGAAGACATAATCGTGGACACAGTTGAATGGGACGAGATAGTTGAAAATGACTCGGAACCAGCCGAGGATGATAAACAAGAAAACAACTCAGGCTAACCCGAGGATAGACCAACAAACCACAATGAGCAAGACCAAATTGATGGGACGGAACCCGAACGGCCGTTTGTGAGTTACTCGAGAACACAATAATGTGCAACTAAACTCACACGGCAAATCCAGTGGTTCTCGACCTGACACATCCACATCACATCCAAACGTGATGGACTGTTCATAACGTCTTTTCCTTTATAAAAGGGTTGATATCAACAAACCCATCAACAGGGGACAGGAGACATTTAAAATCGACGTTACGAGACGACTCCATTCACAACCCATCTCACGATGGCAGAACTCAATTCATAACATGGAATACACAAGCTGGCGTAAGCACGCTTAAACAACTTGCAGCATACACCGGTACACTGGTACTCTGGACTTCAAGACTCAACTACTTAATGCAACATTGACTACCTACGCTAAAGAACCGACTTACGTTGCGAACGAACTACTAACCACAAAAGCAGTGGGATGTACACACGCTTCAAATGAGGCAGTAAAATAAATAACAGACATTTAACTGGTAACGACTCAACACCAACAAAAACGAATCAATATTCCACAATGGAGGAAGCCAAGTAGCTTACGCGACATACCATCCCGGATAGACAACAAACCGGTCATAGGACCTAAGAAAGACGGCTGTGGACGTACCCGCGTAATTTGGGATCCGAATTGGACAATCCCGTTATCAAAAGTGAACATGAAGTGGCTCGCACAGGATGCTCGGCCCTTGAAGAGGGGGTGGTGTAGTGCAATTGGCCGTCAAGATTGCAGTGAGAACGATTGTTTCTGACCTCAACTTCCAACGAACATACCATGTCACGTTTCGTCACGTTTCGTCACGTTTTATGTCACGTTTTCATGTGTTGTGTAGTTTGACCATTTGGACGACTGTCCACGTGTCAGCCGACATTAGTACACTGTATAGTACAGTACCTTACTGTACTCGGCGCGCTGTATGCGCAACTCAACCGTTGCATGACGGGCAAAGCTTACTTAACAGGTCTTTTTGACCCAAAACCACTTTTACTTTAATAAAGGCAAGCAACTTCGAGATTCTAACTCCGAAATTTGTGTTTCGTTCAAGACAACGAATTCTTTCCGGCCACGATAGTAATTCTATCTTGCTTGCGAGAGTCGTCCAACAGCACCTTACACGCGCCAATTTTGGTCCAACTCACCTTACATCGTATTGTATCCACCGCCTTACAAGCGTGACAAAGATCCAAATCCGATCTTCACATATCGTACCACTCCGACCGCGGTCGTGACAAGTAATACTCACAGCCCCGCGCATTCTCCGAGCGTCACCTGACTTCTTCATTCCCTCCTCTTTTGGTGGAGTGCAAAGCCGATACATGCTACTGCGGAAGTTGGACTTCGAACACCCTTAGTGTCGTTCTCCTTCCTTCCCTTCTTTGGGAAGTGCATTGCACTACATAAGGGTTATACGCTCAGCATTAGAATTTGATTGGGACTGATGCAGTGAGATGGTATGGTTGTTTGAGAGATACCGTTGTTATCCAGAAAGGATGCGATAACATTTCATACGTATTCCTGCACGTTGTCGGAATGAAATCGTGATGGATTGCGACCGTGTAGAGTTTTTGATGTGGTGCATTGTTTGAGGTATAATTGTAGATAGTTAGGACAGGAAAGTGATTGGTTTTGAAATTACAAAACCGGAGGCAGTGTCAAGGAATGTAACAATGTTGCGATCGGAACGGCCAGATGGAGGACGAATTTAACCAATAGTATCGCTTGATATATATTCTCAGGGACCTGATGTGACGGAGGAGGATCTGTGTGGAGATTGCGATGTTTTGCCATGGGCACAACTAGAGCATGTGATAATGGCTGAGGAGGGAATGTGTATATGGGATAGAGCTGGAAATAGACCTGATTTGATAATGTCACGGAGAAGCTGGATGGGAGCGTGATTAAATGATAAAGGTAGGAGCATTGTAGATTAGAGAATATTAGGATGGGAAGTAATATGGCATGGAATTTAATAGTCTTTTAATAATAGACATAGATGTATGTAGCGGTTTTTGTGACCAGATGGGCGTCGAAGGCTTTGGGTTGGTTTGATTTGTGAAATAAGTGGCGTTTGATGAAGGTACTGGAGAAGTTATAGATGTACCTGGGGATGTTGGAGGTAATGGGTATGATGCATGTAAGGCGCGAGCAGAAGTTTTGTTGAGTTTATTGTTGTTTTGCATGACGAATTAATCATATTATATGAATTAGTTTGCCAAGTAGTAATAGGTGAGGAAAGAGGGAATGTTTTGATGTTATTTCGTAAATAAGATATCCATTCTTGTTTGTGAATATAACCGCTTTGTTGCCTTTGGTTATGTCATGAACTGAGATTAATGTCGAGGGATGCGCTGTTACCGAAACTGACGTGTATTAATCGTTGGACTATCAACGGATCGGAGTAATACAGCGTCACGTGGGTTGTCATCTAGGTCAAGATTCGATGTCATACGTGTAACAACGTAGGTTGTTCTGTATAATGTAATGTGATGTGGATTAGGATGAAAGGGATAGTGCATGTTTTAAACGTCGGTGGTAACCTAGAGTTACTGTACTGAGGGTGGTAATTAACTTATCGAGGTCCGATGAAAAGAGTGATATAGGGAGATTAGGATGAACTAATAGGGAAGTAACTTAGGGCGTAGGTCAGAGAGCTAGTAGGACCAACTACAAAACATGTAATTATTGAGGAATAGCAAAGGGGTGAGCGCGGATCCGTATTAATATCGATGGCTTCGAATTTTGACCGGTATCATTACCAAGATGTTGAGGTTAGTGGTTTCATGTATGGTCCAGCATGTGGTGTGTGAGTAGGGTGTACATCAGTATCAAGTATTGAATTACTTGGCAGGGGGACGTCATTGTCAGAATTATATGTTATGATTGACGCTGCGTCTAAAGCTGATTAATAGGTCATTGCATGAACCTGCTCTGCAGGAGTGATGGAAAGCGCATGGGATGGTGATGTGGTTGGGGTTTTTTGTTGCTGGCATGGGCGATTGAATTTAAATGTGTTTTGACTGCGGGTTGGGAGATCAGAATTGTATATGTGATGACGGACATGGTTAGGTTCAAGTGGGTTGGAAGGATATCTGCAGTATGCATAATCGTGGTTGAGATTTCGACCGTATTTTGACGAATGGAATCTGTAATGTTAGTGGGACGGCGGCGGTTGTAGTTAGTGTATTGGATTTGTTGATTTTGAACATGAGGTGGCATAAATGAAGTTCGAGGGGACGCTGGTTTCGCACTGAGTTCAACTGATTCAGTTATGGTTTGAAGTTCTTATATAGTTTTATGCATATGTAGTAGCCAAAATGGAATGGTTGCAGTGAATATAGGGTCATTGAGGAGACATTTCATAATAAATTTAATGGCTGCCTGTTCATGGTCTATGTTTGGATATCTGGAGACAGACATGCGGCCTCTAATTTTAAATGGGCTTCTAAGAATTCTTTAGAAGATTCATAATTGGATATTATGGTGTTATCAGATTTTTTTTCAAGAGTATCGTCATTATCGACAGTATGAAGTTCTAATTTTTGTTGTATTCGTTGTATTATTATGCAGGGTTTTCTAGGAGTGGCGGGAGTGAAAACAGTGCATGCAATCTCTTTTGGGAGAGATGAAATTATGGACAAGTAAGAGCAGAGACAGCTCTATAACGTACTGGGTCATGTGTACAATTAATATCTTCAGTTTGTGATGAAATTTGAAGGGTATCTGCTTCACATTGGATAGCTATTATCCAAGGGATACTGTTTTCATGAGTAAAAGCGTGTTGGAAAGTATATTATCAGTCACAATATCCTCTCTCGAGAAAATCTTTTGAATTTGTACGTATATCCTTGCCTGGAAAAGTCCACACCACTGGGATTTCGAACAAGAGTCATCTTAAACATTGGAATATTGACAGAAATACGACCCTCCGCATTGGAATCGTTGACCGTCTCGAAATTCAGAAAAATGACAATAAGAGACAATCTGATATGGGTAATAACTGGGGCAATTGGAAGTGCATGTGGAGCATCAAAAACGTCACCTGGTGTTTGGTATTCCATTGGTGAGAAAATCCAAAAGATCCCTGTCTTCGATGACATAAATTTTTTCAAAGATATGGATGAGTACATGGCACTGCGATCATCATTAGAAGTTGGAACAGACGGCTTCTTCTTGACGATTAAGCACAATGAAACAAACCAACGTGACTTTTTCAGGCGGAAGCATGTGGAAAAGAATAGCTTCTTGAGCCTGGTCAAGAATTCATGCACAGTGGAGGATATTTAGGGGTCTGGAAGCAAAAATTGGGTAACCATGCATGTGATAAGGGGTATGTTAGCTACTATACTCCTAGAACAAGGGCATTTGGATTCATCTGTAGCGCTCAGGACTGGTCATCGGGACGCAAAGTAGCTAAACGGCTATCAGAACTTGAGGGGCGTATCCAGCAGCATCGCGATCTCTTGGGAGATGTCATGAAAGAGCGCCCATGAAAACTTCTGCTTTCGGGTGCTGAAGATGAAAATGTGGATAGTGATCCTTGCACTAGCGAGATTAAATAACTCACTTCGAGTGCCGATGTTGGGTTGGTTTCAGGTGGTACAGAGATAGTTACAGTGAATTTCATTGGAAAACTTGAGAAAGAATAATTTTACATAATTTTTACACTCCTAGTGTCCATGGTGGGTCGTTTTCAGGTGGCTAGGTGAACGTTACAGAAAATTTAATCGGACAATGTTCGACATGTCATGTTGAAAAACAGTACTCAAATTACTCTTAATTTTTACGTAATTATTACATTAAAAGGGAACATATCTATATCTTCCCTCAAAGTCAGTTGAAAAATTGTTGCACCCTACATATACTGAAGTCACTGATATCACGCACGTATTTAGTAAAAACACGGAATACTTTATTAAATAATGTATGGACATTAAAGAGGTGTATGTTATATTATACTAACTGATAGACCTTTTTCTAGAAAGATTTTTTAAGACATGTCATGTAACACAACCCGTGTACTACATCAATAGTATGGATTCAACATGTTGTTTTTGGCCCATGAGTGATGGCACTGCCGATTTGAAATATGAAAAGTGCACGTGAAAGAAGAGGAAAATCATGGAAGAGCTGGAGAACATTTAATGGATTCTAGTTATTTTTTGGTGTGACGGTAGCGCGAAGTTTCTCAAAAAGGGAAAATGACCCATTTCGGATACATCTCGAAAAATATTGATGTAAAATTGAGAAACGTAAAGGTTTTAGAAGCTCAAGCCAGCGTAAATGTTCCACGTCTACTACAGTAAGAAAAACTAATAGTGGTATAACTGTGTTTTCATGACTGTTATCCGTTTTGTAGGAAACTGGCTGTGATATGAAATGATGTACAATTTCCCGTTTATTAGCAATTTTTTCATTGCTGTTGACGAGATGAGTCGCGATTTTTGAATGACACTGTGCATTTATTTTATGTTGCATGTATAGGAATGATGCTCATGAACATGTGCTGGTTTTACGGTACGGTGCCAATGCATCTGTGCATTTCAAGCAATACATGATAATGCATGAAATTTGTTATGGGTGACGTTGTGATTTGTCACTACTATCTGCTGGAAAAGTACTGAAAAACGTCGCGAAAATGAATGTTTCATGTTATCATATCCAATCACTACGATGGGGTCGCAGGAGAATAATAATGAAAAGGCGCTGAGGCGACGATTATTATGAAATTCGAAATGCGATTCAACAACTGGGATGGAAAACATGTATTTGACGAATGGGATTTATGAATGTAACAGGTAGGAAATTAATGTCATTTACGAATGCAGTGTATCTTTATTGATGACAGCACATGTTTACGTTGACGTGATGGATAGGAATCGTGCTGCAACTGTAACGAGCGTTGCGAAAAGTGGAACTGGAACGAGAAATATTGGAATTCCTGTGAAATTAGAAGAGTTTTTCAAACTCTTTGCGGATGGTAAGTTAAACCGGGTTTTGAATGAATGACACAACACGAGATGTAAAATCTTTGAATTTCCAACAGTATAATGTAAGAAATTAATTTGTGGCTAACCGTGAAAGTGTTACCTAATTTACTGCTCGCTCTCCGAAATGTTCCTGATCACCGCAACCTGGATGGACTCTTCGAACCACGGATAACACGAACACCATACAAACATAGAACGGACAATCAGGCGTTTTGAAGGACTTACTCAACATCAACAGGGAAAAGGCAATCTATGATCTACTAAAAATTCAGATATGTCCTAATACAATCTAATAAAAATACCGAAGGACATCGGTATGAGAAATGCAACAACATCCTTGAAGAAGGAAGATGTTGAAGCTGTATTGGAAGGATTGAAAAAGATGATGGGGTAACTACGTGAGATGACCATTCCTGTAAAAGCCCACAGCTTGTTCAGCATGATTATTGAAAATATTCAATGTGGAAAGATATATCAGGAAAACTTAATATATCTCTATAAGGAAAGCGAAAAGGGTTCTGTTGAGAAGAGAACCCTTAGTGCTGTTATAAAAACGTCAATGCCATGCCAGGACATGGTAGCGGCTATGGAAGAGAAAAGCGATGATGTAATTGAATAATTTTGTGATTGGAATTGAAATTTCGGAGCCTGTGGGGACGATGTATTCACCATTGAAGAAAGCGCAGCGAAAACACGGAAAAGAGTCGTGTTCACAGAAATAAAATATACATTGAAGTTGAAAGCTCATAACCAGAAACGTCTGGTATGTTGATAACGGATTACAAAATGAAGATTGAACCCATTTGGTTCAGAGAGACTTCTACACAGTTTTATGGGAAGAGGGGCGTTTCCTGACATGACGCTGTTCTATTTTATGTGAAATATCTGTCATGAATGACAACGCCACTTGCTATCAGAACGAGATGTTTCCAGTTTGGATTTTTTTTTGCTGGACACCATGTTATAAAGATCAGTAGAATTCTACATCCCAAGACGGCATGCGGTGAGAGTATAGTAGATGAACATTTCGCAATATAGATGAAGCAAGTTCATTGATATGTGCGTAAAACAGAAAAAATGTAACAAATCCTGTTAATATTGTAGATGTGCTAAAATATGAAGACAGGGTTGGAAATCAAGAAGTGGAGTTAGTAATAGGAACAGCAAAGCGACGAGGAAAATAATGAATGCGGCAATGGAGAAAAAAGTGTCGAAATTGTCACGATTGAGTGAAGTAGCGTTTGGTACAATGGTGAATGAACATGTTATTGTCACAGTCTACCCGTATTCTGGGTGTGAAGGCAGTGACTATCTTTTTACGCAATATGGTAGTGTGTCAATGAAGAAGTGTAATGATATTGTTCGTGGTGATGGTGATGATGAAACGTGTGATAAGGCTTCAGCTTGTGATGAATCTGAGGAATTGTTAATAGAGTCGTCAACGACAGTGGAGGAACCATTCCTGCTCACTTCGATATTACCAGGAGAAGTTGCTGTTGACTATGTCAGTGTAATTACTGGTGTTGCTGTGTGGTCTTTCAAATTTGGAAAGGCCGCAGATCATTACAGAAAATTGTACCGTTCCTGATGGGGAAGCGGAAATAGAATCTGATGAAGAAGGATTTGAAAATGGGGATTGTATGGAGTGGAATGGGATACTGCCTCAGTGCGATAAGTGTGGAAGAGCTTAGAGAACAGAGACTTCCTATGAAAAACATAAATCACGATTCGATATGACCCGTGAAAAAGAAAATCGAACTGTGTTGAATCGAGCAGCAGAGATCGAAATGATATTTATTGTTAATGGGGTAAATGAATATTAGAACAGATAGAAACGCATATCAGTATTTGAAGGACATATATGTTTTTGATGAAATGAAGGAAAAAATTGAGCTAAAACTTGGGTGGGAAAATCGTCCACCACAGGGGAACAGTCTTGGAAAGAATAAGACAAAATTGTTCATGTCAGAAATACAGGGATGGGGTTCTAGCGGGATGGAGGAGAAGAGTAAGAATATGAGTGCAGTGACCATGTTACATGCGCTTGAACTGAAATATCTCAGAAGGTATTATATATCTTCTGAGAAGCACATAACACAGGCGTTGTCCTCATTACTGAAGAAGTATAGGGAAATACATAAAGAAAAAGAGAATACGAAAGAAGGAAACGTTGGCAAAAGAGTTCACGTAATTGAGGAGAAGAAAGTGGCTGTAGAATTGGCGATGGAGACGAAAGAAAATGTTCCCATAGAGGTTGCAGATGGTGGTAAAGAAATCTACGGAAAGGTGCAATAGTCAGAAGGATACCGTGAAGAGAATTTATCCGAGATACACGGAGTGTTTGCGTACTATGGTGTTCTCGAACAGACAACCTAGACCGGTGATGCAAGAGAAGTAATGATTCAGCGCATGTTATATGTAGGTTGGGAGCTGCCATCTGACTTTCCATCTGATTCCACTGTACGTAGTAAGTTATATAGATTAAGAAGGGAGGTTTCATCGTGATGTTAATGACAAAGTATAGTTATATGAGGAAGAGGATTGAAGATACGTTACATGAACCATTTGAATAATTAACTCTCCATTTGCATGCATGAATTGATGTATGCATCGGAAGTCACATTAACCTACAGTCCTCTGTCATAAATGATTTTAATTTGGGTGATGATAACGATGAATTATGTTTAAAGTTAGATTCTGAAAATTTTGTAAATGAGAACTTTAAAACTTAGAATGCGGATTCATTATGTGAATCATTATGTACTTTTATAATGAATAGTCAATGTACTAGTAACATAGTTGCATAATTAATGAAAACGAATGTTACAGATTATTTGCAATTATTCAGACTTGAAATGGTTTAACCGTATTTATAAATTGACTCAATGTATCGGATACATACCATAACTGGAAAAATAAATTTCGGGTTTATGTAGTAATAAAAGTAAAATTTTCTTGATCTCTCTTTTGTATTTTGACCATGGAAATATAAATTTCGTTGTATTGTAACAAAATTGTTTGATCAAACTCTATATAGAGAATCATCATCGTGGTAAATATAGGAGTTATGGTTCACAGATGACATCCGCTACAGAGTAGGATCCATATGTGAAGGTGGCGACAAGCGCTTCTCGACTTCGCAGAGAGGTGTTACAATTATACGGAGTGGTGCTCCGGATTGCAAAGATTTTGCAGATACAGGGTGTTCTTGAGAATTTGCCTTAGTTGCTTGCGATGATGGTGCTGTCGTTGGAGATGCCTTTCGTTGATCGAAACATTAATTTATCCCCAAATCATGCAAGAAGATTGATATATTCTGGAATGGAATTTCCAGTGAGACATTCACAGAGGTTGCTCTCAAAGTGAATACAGTTCCTGAATCGTGCGTCAACGAATGGACAAGTAAAGTAAATTGTAATGTTCACGTGTGAGTGCTGAGATCGCAGCAAATGACAATCTGGGGGAGAAGAAGTGAACAAAGGTCATGAAAAGTTGTGCCCTAACTTGTCAACAAATCGTAACAAATCACAGACTATACATCCAACATGTCGTCGAAGAGTTAGCATATATGTTGCTGTGATACATGAGTCCTTACAATGAAAATTGTCTCGCGGTAACGTCCTTCTAGGGCAAATCTTTGGAGTGACAACAATAATATCGGTTGTAAAGTTTGGATGACATCCAAACAATACTCTTTGTTCTTGTTGTAAATTTAAAATGAGGAAATTGCATATCGTTCGTCATTGTCAAATCATTTTCCAGTGATTCATTTCTTCTTTAATTTTACCGAAAGAATCACAGAATATCAGCAACCCTCAGTTGATATCTCATAATTTCTTTTCCGCAGTAAACTAAGATAATAATACTAGCGTTTATGAAACGTTCATATACAATTTCTATGTATCATATCGACCACTTTTCTTTTCGTACTTCCAATCCGTAGCACTATGTCGCAAAAAAACTTCTTTATTTTTTCAATCGTGACCCATGAAACATGCATCATACCCAGCACTTTTCTTTTTGTACTTTAAACCCGTAGAATTATGTCACAAAAACCTCTTTATTGCTTAATCCCTCAACCATCAAAGTATGTCTCAATAATGCCACGACAGTTCTTCACCTTACATTCACAAAATGTCATCGTCTCATCATTACTTACCTTCCATTTATAGTCAAATGTCAACTCCGTCCATTTAAAGATTGCCAATATTTAAATGGACGGAGTTGGCATTTGAACCAGTGGTTGAAGGGAGTATAGGAAAGATGAAATCCATTCAATATTCCCATTTGGCTTATAACATTTGGTTACCAGCTCAAAATTTTGACTGCAAGAATGATTCACATATTTGCATTCGTTACAGTAATCTCCCACACCATCTACATAAATCTTGGAAACCTCCAACTCAACCAAGTAGTCTGCTCTTCTACCTTGCGTTCTGTACATTTCCTCACGCCTGTCGCGTTCCAACTTATTGATTATTTCACCCCTATATTCCAAAATCATTGTTTTCCTCTTCACATCTTCTCCCAGGAAAAAACCAAGACAACAACTTGCAGATGTCTTACATACACAGACTTCACGTCTTTTAAATGTTCACTGTACATGGCCCTTCACCGTACCTTGGGATACTGTCGATGTATTACGCATGCAAAAGTTGATGCAAAAGATGAATGACGTCGACTATCCATTGATT
>JAULBU010062037.1:0-11448 GCA_032358235.1 Odonthalia washingtoniensis | reverse complement strand
GATATACATATGATATCTGAGAGCATGACTTCCACTCCATCCCGCACCAGCATGTTGCACATAACCGTGTCTAATGAAAATAGATGGTTGGGAGATAGTAATTTCTTCCAATTCGAGAATGTTTGCTAAACCTTCTTTTTCCTCATCGCTGTAATGAACATACCGGTGGGACCATGGTGAAATCCATAGAGATATAGCTTCATCGGCGATTGTAATTGTGAAATATCCATGTAAACCACTGTCTCTATCGTCAAAGTCGTTATGACCATGATGCGGTGGGCAATTTATACCAGTGAGAAAAAATCGACCCACTTCTATTGAAATCTCTGTACGCCATTTTTCATTGTTCTCCAAACTCAACAATGCACACATCAAGCCAACCCATAGGTCTAATTCTGCGCCCTTTTTTCCCAAATGTACATTCAATTCGGTTTCGAACAGTTTTCCAGTAATGTTCTTGTACTTGAGTAACGGCCAATTCCCTTGTTCCTGTCATCTGCATCATTGTCAGCATCGCCTCTGTTTAAGATCGGATTCCAGTCTTGTCTGTTGTCTTCATCTTTCAAGTGTTCTTCCGCTGGAAACGTTCCTTCCACATCTTTAAAGAAAGCACCAATTCTTGTCGTTGGAAACCCTTCAAAACATTATTCTATTAATTTGTTTTTTTTAAATTGAACGGTTCAGACATGCTATCAAGAATTCAGTACCATTCACTATCCAGTTGTTGCTCCTTCCTAGCAAAGGAAGCTTTTCCAAAACCACTATACTCGTCAATAAATGCATAATGCCAGCGTATGTCTTCATCCAAATATCGCAATGCCTCCATATGGTCTATTTGCTTCTTTGCAGCCCACATCCATATGCCACATTTCTTATTTGTATGATGTGACTATACTCGAAAAATATATGCAGACGATGACCATTGCGGATAAATGCTGACCGTAGTAACGTCCGGGTGTCCCTTCTTGTTATCTTCTGACGCATATTTTTGCGACCACCAGGAATGCCACCATATACCGATGTTTCTCTAACAGTTTCTAGATATTCTTCCCATTTCATACCCTGTTCAGTTGTGTTCCCGAACCTATGGCTTCGATGTAGTAACATGTGTTCAAGGTAACTACATCTTGACACCGTTGAGCCATTTTCCGTTGTCGTCCTGAACATCCATATGGTGGTATCGTAGGATGAACGAAGTTTTCGAACGGTTACAGGTCTCTACATTGAGGAGAGGTTTGAGAAAGTGGTGCTTGGTTTTGAGGGACCGGTGGATCCAAATTTTTGTTTGAGGGGCGGGCGGATCCAAATCTAAATCCAAATCTTCTGTGATTTCTTCTTCTAAATCCAAATCTTCTATGATTTATTCCAATGCCTTTCCGTTATTCTTCGTGATATTTTCGTCGGGAAAGGGTGTGAATCATCTTCGCTATCAATTATGATAGCGGTTATTTGTTTTCATTTTCTTCCACTTCTGGTTCTCGCTTGACGCCCTCCATGTACCCCCATTCCATCGTTTGTATTCTTTGTGGTTGTTGGTTGATGTTCTTCAAAGAAGTGTTTCCTTATATTATGAACAAGTCTTGCATGGAGATTTTCAGCACGGACTTCCAACTTGGCGGTATTGTTACCTGATCCCAACTTTATTAATTTCATATGATTGCAAAAAATAGTATGAATCTTCTGCGATCTTGTCCTCGTCTCTGCACTGACTGTTTCCATGAGTTCCTTCATTGTCTTCGGCACATGTTCTTCTTGCAGGTCACAGCCATTTTTTCCAATTTCTTCTAACAGTTCATTCATTGCCTTTAAAAAGGTAATACCAACACTATAGAAAGCGTTGGCATCGAACGACCCCCCGTTTCCACCTTGAAATTATTCTTGTGCCCCATAGAGAAGAAGCATTATATTTTCCTCTGTTCCATTCAGCAGACATCCACTGTCGAAATATTTTATACCTAATTTTCCAGACTCTTCCCCATCCCCCAATTGCTCAATTGTCTTCAACCCTGTTATAACAGACTCATATTTTACCAACATCTTCGAAACACGTGCATAACGAGCGTACTTATTTGATCACTTATTATCCAGGAAATTGTAAAGTTGGATGTCGTTCGCAATATCACCTGTCCTTGCCGACACAAACTATTTTCCAAACGATATACCATACTCTTCCTTGAACTTCTCAGGATATCTAATGACGCTCAACATTAGATCAATAAATGATACATCCTTCTTCGTCTGTGATGAGGAAATGTTTCTAGTCCGACTGAGGATGATCACCTCCCATGGTGTCATGGAGATCTTATCTTTTCGGGACACTAGCACAGCACGAATGGATTCCATTTTCCAGTGCAACGTCTTATTAGTCTCCCTTTTTGACAACATTTGAATTGAAGCAAGTCTATGACGACCATCTACAACAATCAGTGTGTTTTTCTCACGTAAACACAGTTTACCATTTTCCGGAGTAAACATTTCATCGGCGGCACCTAACTCATCATCGTCATTTAATTCCGGGAGATGAGCATCTTCAAATGTAACAGATATCATTCCATAGCTGACCTTGTACTTCTCCTTCTGAAACGACTCCACGAAATTATCTCGATTTGTTGCGTCTACGTCGCGGAGCGGATTCTTGACAGATCGTATTTGTTGTGCTCTTAGAATCACCTCCACGGTCTTGTAACTTATGATGTTCAATTTGTGCTGTTTCAACTAATTAACATCCTCCTCCACACGTTTGTTTCCTTTCCGTTTGTTTCCTTTTCAATTACCACTTCTTCAGGTTCCACATAGATGTTCATTGCCTGGGAATCCCAGCAGGGTGCAGATCTTTCATCTGACTCCATATCATCCAGTGTCTTAGGATTTTTTATTACTTTTGACAACAGATAAGACGGGTATGGCATTTTATTGTACTTGTTGTTGATGACAACATCTTCTATGATGATCCTATCCAGAATGTCTGGTACCCCCTCTGTTATGTCAATGTTCCAATTGCAAAGTTCCAGATCATCTTGAGTGTGACCACGAATCGGTTTCGTTGTTACTAATGCACTCCCAACCGCAACTTTTGAAATTTTAGTTGAATATGCTGTCCTGTTGAATTTTGAAAACTTGGTGAAATCATCTGCAGAAGTACAGTCTGGGCATAATAATGTAACTATATAACCCGCTGCAATACCCCTCGATATACAATTCTTTCCATATTGTTCACCAAGTATCGACTTGTAAAATATCGCCACCCCTTTCACAGGCAGATAACGGTGTAGACGTGAGCTGTTCGTTGATGCCATCGCCATTGTTGAATTCTATGTTACCGTTAGTTAGGAAAGTCGTCCAAGGTTTAAGTCGAAATATGTTGCAATGATTTGATCGTGAAAACTGTTTTGTTAGTCAATGATGGTAGTTGATTTCAAATTTTAAATTCACAGTACATGTAATAGTCTTTACGTGAATTCTCTTCTTGAATTAGTACAACCGTAAATATTGTAATAATGTCATGACAACCGCTCCCATGTTCTGTACAAAACTTTGAAAAAAAAGTTGAAATATTTTTTCATTTTTCAAATTTATAAGAACGGTTGCTACCACCCTCTACTACAATCTATCACCATTCCAATTCGACAAACATTTGTAGAGAAATTACAAGATCAACAATGACTTTAAAAATTATAAGAACGGTTTCCACTGACAACCGTTCTTATAATTTGGTTCAACCACCAAGTTGGTAACCATTCTTATAATTTTGAAAATCATTTGTAGTAGAGGATGGTAGCAGTGCTATCACCCTCTAATCTATCACCATTCAGTTCGACAAAAATATGTAGAGATATCACACGATCAACAGATTTTCAAAATTATAAAAACGGTTGCTACTACCGTGGTAGCAACCGTTGTAGAAGGTGACCCTCTGCCGAAGACAGTCGTACGAGAAGGATAATGTCTGTAATTCTACCACAATATGGAAATGGTCTATATGACAAATTACTGAAGGAGAAGTGTACAAGTAATAAGATTGTAGATGGAATGATATGTGTGTTGAAGAAGGAGAGAAATGGAAGTGTTGAAAAAAGAGATCTTAGGACTTTTTACTTTGCGCATCTTCCAGCAGCAACAGTTCAAAGATTGCTACGTGAACAAGACGGAATGGGTGAAGATGAATGTGCAGACAGCGATAAGTTCAATAGTGAAGAAGAAAAAGATGATCGACGTGATACGGAGTTCAGTATTATAGGAAGTAGTAGTTGCAGTGCAGACACTGAGGATAGTGTGGGACATGACAAAACCCTAGAACACCGTACTCTTTGCACCATATCCACTCCGACAGGTGGAATACATAGAAGTGGATCGTTTGGAGTGGCACAGAAAAGAGCACTTGACGATTGGCTGGATATGGCTGGTAGTGGGAAAATAGTACATAACCGCGCGGAAGGAGGTGCTTCAATGAAGAAGAAATAAAATTCGTTGTATTCTTTATTTTTCACAGTGACAATGTGTAACATATTTCATGGGGTACGAAAAGGGTTAAGTGCAATAGTGAGGTTCGTAGAATACCATGTGTAATGAGTAAAATAAGAATCGACAGTATGTGGAGATGGTACAGGTTGGAGCAAACTGACAATCCGGAAATGCGAAAATTAGAAAGAACTTTATTTATATTTCTTTTGCAGACAATAGCGAAAGGATTCTTGAAACGTCAGTCATCTGTGGAATATATTCTGAACGGGTTGGTATATGAAAACATGTCAAACATGAATCACTTGTAGAAAAAGAGGTAATGGGGAGTGTTAGGCAGAGGAACGCCATGAAAATAATTCAGGGTGTTACGCACTTTCTGAAGTATAGTTATATAACGCATCTTTCACTTACAGAATGGGACCCGTTACATGACTTAAATTTTTCTTTGTTACAAGGCGGGTAGTGAGGTAAGGAAACCAGAATTTTTGGAGTGCTTATTTTTTTGCAGGGATCGATAGTATACATGATAAAGTTGGTAACTGTTCTGAAAACGAAGAAGCAGTCATTGCCAACTGTAAGTCTAAAATGCTATTGTATATGGGGCATGTGCAACGAACATTTACACAGTCCAGAAGAATATGGGAAATAATGACACAAGCGAAAAGCGAGGATTTCAGGACTGCACGTGTCATTTTTATGGACCATACGATGAAATTATAGTCAATCCACCACCGTGATTTTACATAGCAGGTCTTTGGAAAGAAAGGTATTTCGTGGCACGGGAGCGCTGTATTTTACCGTGCCACAGCAGAAGAAGAAAAAGAGAAAATGAAAAAAGAGAATGAGTGGAGGGAACGAGTTAATAGGAAAAGAAGAGAGAAAAGAAAATTATTAGAATCAATCTCAACAACAAGAAAAGAGGCTGGTGTCGGTACGAAAACTAATAATATCCTTGATATATTTTTTGTAGATCATGCCACTACACAAGATTGTATCGAGAATGTGAGTATATTGGAAGCATTACTGTTCAGAGTTCGGAAAGAGTTTCCGAAATGTAAAAAGCCTGGATTGTATCTGATAATTCTCGTTGCTACAAGAATAATTTATTCTCTGTAATTGGCGATCATATTTGTGAAGAAAAAGGTTTCGATCTGCAGGGTATTGTGCATCCGGATTCTCAGGATGGGAAAACATGGTTGATGCACATTTTTTTACTTCGAAAAGACATCTTATACGTTTTGTGGAAGAACGACAGATCGATGTCACTGTCCCGGAGGATGTTGTTGATGCCTTGACGGTTGATGATGGGCTACCGAATACTGTTGTGGGATTGATATCCATAAATCTAAATTATAGTAAGTTGGAAATGTGGAAAAATAATAAACAATATAGCTGCTTTGGAAAACGTTGCGGAGTTGGTTTTTATTAAAAACGGGGACGGTTGTTATACCAGTATATTTTTATCAATATTCAGGTGGGTTGTATGATTCGTTTACTTTAAATAGTATAGGAACGTTTCAAGATAGTTCAGATTTGTCACCAGCTGAACCAGTTGTTGACACATTGATGAATAGAGATAGTGGTGCTGAAATTACAAATGTAGAGACAAACGGAGACTCATTTGATGAATAAACTGAGTCTGATGGCCAAGGGTGTGTGCGTGGCGAAACCAGTAATCGACTTGTTCGGGTGAACAATACTGGGGAGGTTGAGAACATTCGAAGAGTCCAGAATAGACTTTTGGTTGATACTGATAGTGAGATATTTGTAGTTGTTGAGACTGATGTATCTGTCATGAAGATGAGTGACTTACAATCGTGGAAACGATGCCACTTAAATCGATGATAAGACTGCAGCTTTGGATGTCGTTGCTGAATTAGAGTTAGTAGAGCGTGATATGAATGAGGAATAGGAGGGGGACATTGCTGATTATAATACATCAAATGTTGAAGAGGAGGAAGCATGGACGATTTCGATGAAGAATAAACGGATGACGAGATGTGTAGGGGTCCTAGAGCGGGTGTACTCCACCAGTGTGGTTGAATGCAACTAATTGCTGCTGTTGTAAATGTCTTCGCAGGTACAGGACGAAATCAAGAAGGGATAGACATATTCTGCGATGTACGGTTGTCATGTATGGCGAAAGTACTTTGAGTCAGGCAGTGGGAATAGCATGCAATGCAATTTATAAGGAAGGAGGTGTCAACTTGTATACGCGGACAGAAAAAAAACCATTGTTATTTTGAGTAGTTGTTGCTGCACCTTATTTTCAGACAATATATAAAGAAGGATGGGACTGTAAACCTAGAATAGGACAGATGATGGGAGTAATACTATTAAAAAGTATGACAGTGATAGTAAGTGTGGTTTGAAATAGGAACTTCATAGCCAGGAAATAATATGAGCGCTGAAGTGATGAGAAATTCCATTCGTTCCGCATATCCTCATCAATATATCGTTCCAAGTAACCAGCAGATTCCCAGAAAAATGTGTGAATTGGCAAGGCAATTGAAGTTTAGTGACAGGAATGATGCCCAGACTTCCATATCACTCAATTCTGCACCGGATGTGACTGAAGAAACAGCACCCGTGGAACCACATTATGGTACAAATAGAATGCGTACCGGTTCGCTGTTGACGCATGTATAATTTGAAATGAATCGGCGACATGTGGGGATTGTAGCAGATGATATCATCAGAGAGAACGTAAATGACGTTGAATTTGTAGGCATAATTCTGACTCCTAAAGTTGTTGGAACATGTGTTTCAAGTGGAAAGAGCGAACAAGTTCGCAAACTTATGGATGAAATATACACGGACACGATTACGTCGATATTTCTTCGAACGCCGACAATAGCACCTCGTTTGGTGGAGTCGGAAATGTTGCAACAGTTGGAATTTTAAGGCCTACAGTTGCCCTTAGGGTGCCCAACTAGTTCACAAATTTTCAACAAGGTTAGTAACATGAAACGAAAAATCCATAAACATAAATGACATGTGCTATTAATTTGTAATGCATTTACTTTTCACGTCAGTAATGCAGTATGGTTATTGGTATTGTTCATAAAAATGTTTTTGAGCCACTTAAACCTGTGGTATAGCAGTAGAATAATTGAAATGGTTATGCTATATCCTATAAAATAAAGTTATATATTGGTGCAATTGTTGCATGATCCATAAAATGCTGCTTTCATGGGGACATTTGTTCTATATGGAGATGTAGGTCATGTGTATGGTTCCTTACAACCATTTCAGGGAACACTGTTAATTATTTCTTCTCATCATTATTGGAAATATGTCTATTACTATTTTCACCATATTCGTTGTTACCATCGACTCTATGACTATCGTAAATATTACAGTTACTTATATTTGTTCTATTATTTTAATCACAATTTGAGATTAAATTATTAATGTTAATATTATTTCAAGTTGTACCTATTATCATTATTACAATAGTGATAGTTAGTGCTATAATTAGTACCATAAGTAATATCATCATTATAATTAGTAATGATTATTGTTATCATTACATTACTGTTATTGAAATTACTTATAATACCTCGTTATATTATTAGTACTGTTATATTTATAGTCATTTTTATACCTATTCTTAGGTACATTAATATATTATAATACCAGTTACTGTTGTTCTATACAGTTCGTTATCGTCGTACTTATTGTTACTTACTTAATAATAATAACTATTATTATTATTAATGCATATTGTTATCATTACATTACTGTTATTGACATTACGTATAAAACCTTGTTATATTATTAATACTGTTATACTTATTGGCATTGTAATACTTATTGTTAGTTACAATATTATTATATTTATTATTATAATATCAGTTACTGTTCTATACATTTCTTTATCGTCGTATTTTTGTTACTTACTTTATAATCATTATTATTATTATATTACTGTTCTTTACATTTCGTTATCGTCGTATTTACCATTAATTACTTTATAATTAATAACAGTTACTGTTATTACTAATAAATTACTAATAAATAATTTTTTGCTATTATTCACATATGCTTTCCAATTATTCCCAATTATTATCATAATAATTGGGCATAATTGGAAAGCATATGATACTATATCAAAGTAAACAAAATATTTGTCATTACCATTGCTGTTCCTACTGTTATAAAAATCATTTTTGCTTTTATCGGAATAATCATTTCAAACATTACCATGCACCACGTTAATCTTGTTATATTTATTATTAGTTACACTATTAGTAATATTACTAAAATAATAATAGTTCCTGTCATCGATACTATGTATTGTTAAATTATTGATAATGTTGTTATTTTACTCTTTCCATGGAAAATAATTGCAATTGTTATCATCATCAATGTCAAAATCAATGCCAAAATTATCAGTACCTCCATTGATTCTACTAGACTAATTACCATCATTGTTATTATTTTCATACTCGGACCGAAAATTATCATGATCAACATTGATATTATTATCAAACTTGCCAATGTTATTATTTCTAATCTTATAAATAATAAGATTTTTGCTGATTTTAAATATCATAACGTTTCTGTTATTTCCATTCTTTATTTATGATATTTTCAATGCCGTTTTAGTTATAATTGATGTTAGTTTTATTATTAATAATATTATCAATACAACATATCATCATATATCAGTTATTTCCATTACTTCTTTTTATTATTGTCATTATTAATTTTTGTAATCTTATTATCATTTCAATTATTACTATTATAACAAATACTATTATCATTACTGTGAATATTAATAAAATACATGTTATCATTCCTACTATCAGTCAGTTTTTAATTATCATTATAGTCATTGTCATTACCATTACGGTCATATTTTTACCATGTGAAAGATGTGATATCTTTGTAATGATATTGTGCTTTATACACATAGTTCCCAATTGATATGTTAACGCTCGGTTGTTTCAATAGAGAACAACTATGGAGAATAATAGTATCAATGAGTGATACCGTCAGTATTTAGTCGAGGTTGCACTTTGTCCTGGAAATGTCTATGCTGTTGTCATTATGCGTACATACCATGAGAAAGACTTGAAAAGATTTGTTGTAGAGCTTTTGTGAGATGAACTTACCATGTGTACGAGGTAATTGGACTTGTTTTAGGGGCGGTGTGACGTGAATTTTCCATTTGAAAGATGTAAAAGGATCTGTTGTAGTGGTGGAGATACGTGAATGGAACAAAAACCGAAAAAAGCAAATAAAAAAGAAATTTGCAAATCTTATTTTCCACGTGGACAGAAATGGTCTTGCTGTACCTCTGGGCATCAATAATATAAATTATATTGTTTTTTATTACTGTGCATGGCAATATACACACGTGTTGATAATTGTCACTAGTTATAAATTCCCGCCAATCTGTTTTGGGTATACACATGCTTCCATTGAGATGCAACCATGTTAATGATATGAGATGAGAAACATTACCTCACAGACAACTCCATACTGCGCTATGCATCTACCAGTATATAATGAACAAAGGTCATTCTTCATTTCCTACCAGCATTTTTAACAATGATCTATAGCTGAAATTGCATCGCTTCAACGAAAATAACATATCTCTTACAATATCAAATTTCACTACTCAAA
Source organism: Odonthalia washingtoniensis (assembly GCA_032358235.1). NCBI lineage: Eukaryota > Rhodophyta > Florideophyceae > Ceramiales > Rhodomelaceae > Odonthalia > Odonthalia washingtoniensis. The sequence continues at coordinate 1,353 of JAULBU010062037.1, read as the reverse complement.
CAAGCTTTCCAAGATAAGTGTTCACAGCGCATGAACAAATAACACAGGCCATCATATGTAAGTTCAAGCCTGCGTGGTTATTTCAAGTTTAATTTGATAATTTTCAATCCTTGATCATGGTCGAAGATTGAACGTTAACCTCTCCCTCTCTCTCTCTATCTGCACATTCCCCACAGTTTTGATGTAATAACCGACTTCAATTTAATATTGCAAGTCATCAACTCTTTCCGCAAGTTTCAGTTCCTTTATCCACGCCAGCTTACTTCATTTTCTTCTGCGCGATGGAGAACACATATTTACTGGACTATAACCTATAACTACTCAATCCAGACGTCGTCGGAGAATTGTAATTTTCGTTCTCTTCGACTTCAGCGCGATGAATAACACATATTTACTAGACTATAAATACTCAATCCATACGTCGTCGAATAGTTGTAATTTTCATTCTCCTTTCTCACTTATTCTCTCCCCTCTTCACACCAAGCCCAAAGATTTATCAGAAACGAGCAAGAAAAGTGAAAAAATACAAATCTAAAACAGTAACGTCAAAGTGTAACCACAAGTAAGAATTTTCATGTTTATGTTGATGGTGACGGTAATCAATCACGCTCAAGTACCTACAAACCATCATCCATGCGCTGATTCTGATATAATTCCACCTCCAGCTGTATCAGTTTCTCTATAATTATCAATGTTTGTGATTTATCACGAGATTAGTCAAACTATGGAGACTGCTGCAATTTCTTTAGCATCTTCACTGCTATTTTAAAGGATATGTTGTTAGGATGGCATTTTCATCAGGTATGGCAGAACCTGCTGGTGTTTTATTAGTAATGTGAATTATTCAGTTAACAGGTAAATTAACAAGATCAACAGTTTCTGCGGGTACGAGTGCTGTTGCTAGTATTATGGTTGTTTTAAGTGTTATTGAATTGATACCACAAGTTGTTACCCATGCCGGTAGACAAAATGCCATTTTTCAATGTTGGTCGGTTTAATAGTAATGGTATTAGTGAACACTTGACTATCTCTGTTTAGGTGTTTATTAATAATAATGAAAATGGCAATGACAATAATAATAAATATGTTATACATTAAAAGACTCAAGACAACCGCATGTTCCTTTTGCATTTGGATTATGAAAGACGAATTCTGATACTAAATCATTGTCAACAAAATCCATTTTAGTTTCAACGGGATTTTTGTGGGGAAATAATAATTTGCTTTTTTGCTTTACAGTGGCTGCTTACAGTATTTCTACGCTGGGCAAGAAAAGCCCGCATCGGGGGACTTTTCCCGCCCAAGTTCCGTCAGCGTCACCAACAAGAATCGAACTCGCGTCTCGACGTACCC
>JAULBU010062026.1:0-11450 GCA_032358235.1 Odonthalia washingtoniensis | reverse complement strand
TACTTTTCCACCGCCGGCCTCTTATAGTACTCGGCGGCTCTCCTTAAACTTGGGGACTCTTTTCCCGGACACACACAGACACACGGAATAAAAGAAAACCTTCTTTTACACTTTTCTGAGAATAGCGCTGCGCGCCTTCTCACTACCTGGACCGGAGCGACGCTGCGCGTCGACTACGTCTACGATAACAATCCCCCGGATTCGTTATAAGCGGAACAGGTGCGCGCATGTCACTGACTAACAATTGTCCAAAACACGTATGAATGCGACATCACGTCGGTGACTGATACTTTCAAATAGTTCATGAACCCCCATAATAATTCCAGTATAAGAAAAATGTACACTATTTCCGAATTGCGCCACAATCATAATAATATTATGAATATTGATTAATTTCTGATACGGCACCCATGTGTACCAAACAACGAACCTTTGATCTCCTTTGCCGCGTTTAAGCGGAAACAAAAAGGTTTATTTGTCTTTCAATCAACTGGTATTTAAAGAATCATAAATGGTGATTGCAAGGTCAAGGTTCGAACGACCTTTCCTTTCCAAGCTGGAAATTTATCCACTGCGATACAGTGGCCTAACTGTACAAACGGAACTCACGACCTCTCCTATCCAAGCTGGTATTTTCTCCACTGCGCTATAGTGCCTAACTGCACGAACGTCTACCGCGTTTCTATGAGTACAAATTGTAACTCCATTACAGAGTAATCTGATTACTCTGTAAGGCAGTTTCACTGTAGGCAGTATGTATCAGCAATGTCAATAAACTTGGCGTAAAAAGAACAAGTCTCTTCCCCAAGATACTTTCACCGTCAGCCAAAAAGACGCCTCTGCGTGGCGACGCCACTTTACTCTTCTCCTCCGCAAATCACCTAGGATTTGTTACACCATGGTGGATGTATGAGGCAACGAAGTCGTCGTTGATTGACAGGTGAAAAGAAGGTTCGTTTAACTTGCGGGACTACGAAAAAGAAGCAGTTTTCTATCTGAGGTTATAAACCAATTGTACATTACCATAGCATTCTTAGTTCTGTACCGGGGTATAACACGTAAAGATGTAAACCGCCGCAGGCCCTAGTTAAGCGATTTCCGGGCTTTGCGACCGGAATCTGTCCCATGCGAAGGGAGAACTCTTCATTGAAAGCTACGAATTGAACTAAGACTAATTATGGGTTTCGCTGAAGCAAATTTATATGAGTCATTCATAATCATGTTTTTGTCTTGGCGTGTCTCCCAGCACCCAGCACGCCTCTTCACACTCAAAATAACCTGCAAGCAACAAACATACGAACACACCAATAAAAACAGCTCTGTTCTTTGGTCAGTAGTTCGTTCCCCTCGGACGATTAAAATTGGAAAATGTGTGTACCAATCATCAAAATAGCGTACAAAAAAAATTGACATTCGGTCATGTCGGGTGGTGTCTGCGACAGTACAGTAATACAGCGTTTTCGGTGCAGATATACAATTTACTGGTCCAGACTACAGACTGACAGTCGCAAATTGTATATCTGCACTTCTCCCTTTAAAAAAACAGAACTAATTCACCCATGTTATGACTTTAGTAAGACGGTCGCCTTCAAATTCGAGACGGACGTCCATCAACTTTAGCAGTCCACCTCAACCAGCGAACGACGGGAGAGACACCGAGATCCCTTTTGAAATCGCCGAAACCGTCACCTGTCCTTAGCAAACCAACTAGTTGCGATACGCTTTGGAAACTGGACCTTCCCGTCGTTTCAACAGGCATAACAACACACGCGACGAAACCTAAAGCGCTAACAAAAGCATAAACACCAAGTGCCCATCTCAAATCAAAGGAAGTGAGAAGCTGTGCAATGAATGGAGTCATAAGCAGTCCGATACGTGAAGTAGCTGAAGCTACACCCATTGCACTTGATCTCACTTTTGGTGCATACACTTCAGAACTTAGTAGAATAACAGCTTGAAATGATCCGATTGAAAGGCCGCGCGAACAGAAAAATAATAGTGTTTGGATTATCGTCGATGTACAAAATTGAAGAAGCATAAACGTGAACGATAGTAATAGTAATGTATACGCTATGAATGGGCGACGACCTAGTAACGATACTAGTGGTACTGATAAAAGTACTCCTGGTAGTTCCCCGATTGAAGACCACAGTGCTGATGAGTAATCCGATCGTGTCAAGGGGTTTGAACAATACTCCTGTGCTCGTTGTGCATGTACATGTGCATGTGAAAGTGAAAGTGGAAGTGGAAGTGACTGTTGGAGTGAGTTTGAAGTAGAATGAGGTAGAACGTTTATACATTGAGGATGTTCTGTTTTGCTCATCGATAACATCTCAGGTTGCAGTAGGATCATTCCGTAATACAGAAATGCGCTTATGAAGTACAAGAAACATAATACAAACGCTATGAGTCTAGCTCCTTTCATCCACATTGCTGACACCCCTTGTTCATCTTCCTCGTCACCAGCGTCACGGTCATCGTAGCCGGTTGTTTCAGTGACCATTGCTAACTGCTCACCGACAGCTCTCGGACCTAATCTGACATCGGTGTCATCCGATAACCGACGGCCGGCAATGCTTTCTAATACCATCCACGCTTCTTCAGAGCGTCCGTTCACCAAAAGCCAAGTTGGACTTTCCGGTACGAAAGTTACTGCACAAGCGACGATGAAGATTGGGAGTGAAGTAACAGCAACAAGATATCTCCATCCCCAAGCAGGCAAAATAATGAATGCAATACCGGTTTCGAAGATAGCACCGAAACTCCAGAAAGCAGCCAGGACAAGAGAGAATTCGCCTCTTTGATTCACGGGTGCCATCTCCGTTAATACGGTAACTGCAACGATTGCGCCACCAACACCTACACCTACAACACTTCTAGTAACCAACAACCAAATATATGAAGGGGCGACAGCCGATAGTAAACCGGCGAACGCCGTCACAAATGTAGAGATTATGAATGAGGGGCGACGTCCATATCTGTCAGATATATATCCCCATAGTATGTTTCCTGTTAACATTCCTAAGCCGACAAATGCGGTGAGTAATGCAGTCGACAATGGGGATATTGAAAATTGACAACGAAGCGATGGAGATATAAAGGATATTAATAACATCTCCATTGATTCTGATGTCCATACTAATCCGGTGAGCAGAAGTGAACGTATGTGAAATTGTTTCATGCATGCCTGTGACAGATGGTAGTCAATTGTAGATTGAGATAGGTGCTCACGGTCGATGACTACATCGCCGTTGAGCGTTGCTATTGTCACGTCGTTGATGTTGTTTTTTTCATCGCTTGTGGCGATGTCGTGCATCGCTTGTTCCAAGCGTTGGCGGTTGTTCTCAGTGAAGTGGATATTTCGGTTGTAGGCACACACGCAATGTGGGCAGCAGAGTGCGCAAAGATGAAAAACATTGTTTGCAAAGCGCGATCTGTCGGTTATATATAACCAGATAAAAATCTGAATTAATTAATTTTTTTTAAGACATGAAATATGGTGCAGTGATTGGCCAGAGTGCGAAGGAGGCTTTTTGGGGTATATGGTGATGTATAATTGTTGCAGAATAGAGACGCGAAGAAAGTACACGTTGCACGGTTACAAGGTCTGTTTGGAAAAGGCAAAAAAATGTGGAAATGCCACGTTTTGTGAAACATTTGTGGACGTGACCGCTTAACGTAATTGTAGAGGAAGTGTTTATGCAAATAAAAACTTTTATGAAAAGTAAAACAGACGGTAACAGTGGCACTTGTGCAAGTTGAGATAAGGGTTTTTCAGATATGAAAAAATATTATTTCTAGTTTGTAGGACATTGGAAACACGCATAGATGTACGTCTACATCCGTGCCTGTTTCTGCTATTTGAAGGCGCGCTTTATTTTTTATTTGGAAAGTCATCGCGGGGCAGACTGTGAGAAGGCTGAGATCATCTATTGAAAAAATCATCAAACTTATGTCAAGTGAACTTTTTTACGAGTTGAATCCTGTTCTGCGTACGACAGGGACCACCAGAAATGACAGTGGCGATCCTTTCTTATTAGGCAACACACAACGTGGGAACATGGGATGTCAAGCGGAAGCAAAGAAGGATGAAATCGATGTGCATGTAGTAGTAGTAGAAGAAGAAGAAGACTCTGGTGTGGAAATGAAATTTGCAAATGGACATGGTTCTGATGTTGGTATGGACGCTAAAAAAACCATGATACATGACGAATATTGAGGCTGTTTGCCGAGAAAAGGCAATCTGGAGGACGAGGAAGGACCGGAGTGGGAGTATCATGTTATTTTGTTAAGACATGTAAAGATAATCTCCAGGAAACCTTTAAAATGTTACCAAAATTCTGAGTGACACGTACACCGTGACCGAGTTTATTAAAACTGTTGATTTTTTGTGCATGTCGGTGTTGATGTGGATCGCTTTTTTTGATATGCTACGTTTATCCTTTGAGTTATGTGATTTATTTAAACGTTATTTATTTTTTACTTTAGATGTATTAAATGAGTTTTATTGTTTTGTGCAAGTTGTGGTCCATAATATTTACGAAGTTGTAAATAATATGGTATGATAACGGTTGATTTTGTGCATTAGAGAATAGTTCGGAGTAAGAAATATAAAAATGGAGGAGAGGATTAATGTTAGACGAGAGATGTGAAAGGTGTAAAAGGTACAACGTTTTTTGCATGTTTCTTGCAACCAAATAGTGCGGTAGGGGGACACCCCAGGAGAAGCCCATTGACAGGAAGGTAATAAAAAAGAGGAGGTGATGGGGAGAACGGTCGTTCACGAAGAGCGGCCACGATATAAGTCTGTCCGATTTTTCTTCTTTGGTGACTGCGAGTGAAGTGAGTTCCAATTTGGAAGAGGGAAGAGAGATTTGTGAAGATTGATCATAATGAGGTCTGAGAAACAGGAGAACGGCGTCGTGAAGAGTTTCCCAGAAGATAGGGTAGTGGGGGTTATCCAGGTGCAGCTTCGGCTCGGTGAGATGTGTAGGTGTATTTATGAGGGCATTTTTTGTCGGTTGGGCGAAGGTGAGGTTGAAATACGTTGCAATTGTTTGAAGAAAGTGTAGATGCTTGTTTGTTGATGTCTTATTTATCCCATGTGTCGGGAGCTAGAGACGGATGGGCGGGCGGGGTCGATAATAAGGGAGGAATCTTGTCGAAGAAGAAGGCTGATTGGGAAGTCTCATTATATGAGATATTCATGAAACAAGTTGATGAAGAAAATGATTTTGTTCATTAACAAAAGATCGCGTTAAAACATTCCACCTGTTTTTTACAGGACATGTGATGTACATTGCGCATACTTTGGCATGTGACATTTTCCATTCCTATAGACTGTAAGATACAATGTACTATACATTTGAAATTAATACATTCATACATACTTGAAATGACAATTAAAGAAACGTATCAATTTTTCTCTGATATATGTAACAGTTTACCAGTTCAAAGATAAAATGAATTCTACTACCAACACAAACGCAAACGCAAACGCAAACGCAAACACAAACACAAACACAAACAAAAACACGACAACAACTTCCGTCACTAATTCATCTCGTCCTCTGCTTCCATTCATTTCAATACGTACACCTAAACGACCGCTAAGTCAATTATTCGTATTCAAACGATCCGTCGGTGGTTTGTCGTTTTCATCACGACGGCGTCATAGTCGTATAACTACATAAAATCACCAACAAATACCTGGAAGACAAACAACAATTAAGTCAAAAGAAAGGTATTAATCAAAAACATGATGGTGAATTTAAAGATGTTTCAAGTGCATAGTTACCACGTTTCTTTCAAACTGCAGAAACAGCAAAAGAATAACAACAACGGCATCGTCAATGTCAACATAGACATTGATATTGACAATTACATCAACAAGACCATCAGTAAGACTACGCAGACGCTCTGGTAGGAACACTGGATTGTTTGGGTGGCTGCGGAGGCAGTAGCGGTGGTAATGATAATAGTAATGGAGATGGAGGTGGTAATAGTAGATTATTCGGAGAAAGATTAGCAGATAGAAGTGCTAGAGATAATGGTCAGGATAGTTTTAGAAGAAGAAGAGGTGTTATAATATTTATTCACAACAGCAGCATCCGCATCAGCAACAGAATAGTAGAGATGTAGTTAATAATAATATGATGGTTTCATAATAAAATTCAGAGGGTGGGACGGCAGAAGCAAGGTATGAAGAATATGAACATGTCTCATCTGTCGAGGATGATGAACCAGGAGAAGGAGAGAATAAGGAAGGAGAACAGAAACATGGAAGTGATATAGTGGGACGCAAGAATCATAACGAAATAATGGAATATAATGAGAAGTAGGATACTAAATGCTTTATAACTTTTCTGTTCTTTGAAATTATACGAAGAACATGTGTAATGTGAATGTATATTTGCATAGAAAGTGCAGTATAATGTTAAAAATCCCTTTTCAAAGAGTAAACTTTATTCCGAACGGTACTTTCGTGCGGGAATTCGGACGGAAATGATTCCACATTGCACCCCATTCGTTGACGCATCATCTCTTGCTGCACTAGGTTTTAAAGAACGGTTTCTTTTATTAGTTTACGGAGAAATGCGACGTACCGTGGCGGTATCCGTTTCCAACCACTATGTTTCGAAACAGGTTTTTGGAATATCTGTACATCCAAAATTGCCGATGATTGTTGTACATCCCCTGTTTCTGTATAGTTATCCATTCAATTCAACTCCAGTTAAAATTCATATGTTAATACCATGCACTCAATTTTCTTCTCAATCGCACTGAGCTTATGTTTCTTGGCGAATGAAGAAATGGCTTGAGTGATGTGGTGCTCTGATGGAAAATCATGACATCGTCTAGGAAATTGCAACACCAGGGAATTTAGAATTTTGCTCGCACTCATCTTCCTACCCTTTTCCTCAATGCCTGCAAGAAACCATGCTTCTATCGTTTTCATAAACGGCTGAATGTTATTCTTTCCCAGCATCTTCCCCTGTCCCGATCTTAATGCCCATCCAGGTTTAAGAACAGTTCCTTCCTTTATTGAACTGCTCACAACAATGTAATTCAAATATGGGATGCCTCTACTACACGTACTAGTAGAGGCAGCCCACTGATAGTGTCAGTCTGAAGAGGCAGATTTACTTGTTCCAATGCAATTAAAGCCAATTACGCAGCATGATTTATAATCGTTTTGTCACATATCACATCACCGTCATTGCATTTTTTCTTATGTCTGTCGAAACTTGCCTCATTTATATAAACTCTTCGACACTTCCGACAGTTAGGAAGGATACCTTCCCATTCCAATCCAGTACCTTCCTGAACTCCCTCCTCGTGTGCCTCCACCTAGGCATGTGTATCACAAATGGTGGTGGAAGGGCGGATAGGACTTTCTATTTTCAATGAGTTCACGTTCGAGCGCAGCCAGACAACTACACCAGTCATGTAACTTTTGTAGTTAATATTCACAGTATTCTGTATCAAAGCACTACTCAATTGATATTCTTCTTATTCCAAAGGCGACACACTACTTTCCTTATCAAAATTTTCCATTCCTCTTCCTCTATTTCCACATCGTCCATAGTACTCACCTCTGTATCAACGTACGCCACATACTTTCGAGGAACACTGCCGTATTTAGTAAATATATACCCGTTTCCCAACCCGCCGGAATATGGGTATACAGTCGCCATAGCAGTAGAATTCCGAACAAATCCGTATTTGACTTCACTTTCCCGCTGAAGATCAGAAAACTTCTTGTCCCTGATTTCCTCCTGCATTGCCAACCATCCTGCAGAATTCCGATCTACATGTACTAACTCAACGACAGAATTCCTAATTCCACCTTCGTATCCTAAAGCATCTACAACATGAACGGGCGTCGTCACATCAGTTTTAGTCTCTCGCACATATATATTAAAAAGTTTTATAGATATGGCGAAATGAGCGCCCACAATTCTTTTTTCGCATGCCGTCTCAAGGTGAACGAAACCACGAATGAAAATCTCATGATGCGCTTCCAAAAAAGGAGTCCCTACCGACAGGATGTAGTTATGATAACATCTGGCGTTATCAGACATCAACCATATGTCGCGTAGTGTCGGTATCTCAATTTTTATCCTTGAAAATATAGCATCAAGTATAGACATTACTACCATGCTATCTTGTTTCGCATCATTATCCAAAACGTAGTTGGAAAATAAATTGCTCAAAAGCACATCATTATTTTCTGATCACTCCATTTATTCGCTTGTTGTCTCGGTACCACCAGTATCCGCTTCTGCCTCTACCATATGCCCATTATCCTCACTTCCATTTCCCTTCACGTAGAAAATGACTCCGCCATGCCACGATTAACTCTGCTTCCCGAAGAATTATTTAGATGTCGCACGAATGCGGATCGGTTCTATCTTCATTTTATAGTCTAAAATAAGGAATCCAGAAGTCCCAGCTTGTGCTTTGCAAATTTCGCTATATAATTCAACAATCGCGATATCCTGCACCTTTGCCCTTGTAGTACCTCGCCCAGTGGAGGGTACCGAGATGCACCCACACTATTTCCAGTATCCAAATTTCCGTTTATACTCCTTTCTGCTGTCTTCCTTTTCTTTCTACGCTTTTTCTCTTTCTATCCTTTTTCCCGCCTACACGTGTCCACTCGCACTCCAGCTGGCCACATGTAGCCTCCAGTTTTTAGATAATAAATATCGCCTCTTCGACGCCATCCGGCACCGACTTGAACGGACATCTTTCCCCTGGCGATCAACTAGACCTCCAACAGCATCAATAACAGCTACCTTCGACAGCCCCGAGGGAGAACCCCATCAACTACGCTACGGGTTGGGATCTCGACGATCCGCAAGTGCTCCCCCACGTACGCGCCTCCTTCAGAACGGCGCCACTGGACGTGTGAAGAACGTGATTGTCCAAATCCCCGCCCTCATCATCAAGACGGAGTCTCCGGTAACCGTCGTGTTGGGTTCTTTTCAGCTCTGCCACCTCCTTTTAGACCCTTGTACTCCCTGCACCCGAGCTACTCGGTGCGGGTACTACACTAATTTCCCAGCCTAGAAGAATACAACGAACAAAATCTACCATGCTATCTACAACTACACTACAATGTCAAATCGCTCCACCGTACCATCACTTCGCATCCGCGAGAATCATCAGGACGAAGGTCTATTCGGCCTCCAATATACAATTGCCAGCCAGCACACAGCAGACATGTCTCGCACGCCCCCAATCACCTTCTCCAGGGACGCATTAAGCATCCCCGCCGCTATCCCTACGGGAAGCTCCCCGCCTGCCCCAACTGACCCGCTCACTGACCTTGACGGAGGGCATCGACATCGATCAAGACGCCGGCCTTCGGAGCCGGCCATGCTCCGATTTCTGCAGCTGGGGACACCGTTGGACCCCCACCGAACAGCGAAGGCACAAACCGTTTGATTGGAGATACCCGTTCCACGCCTCCCCTGATTCAGTTTTGCGACATGGCGCGTCGCTTGGATCACTTCGATGCGGAACTTTGCCGATTGGGCACGAATGCGCGAACGAAATTGGATCATGGAGTCCAGCAGGATGAGATGATCCTAGGTCGTATCGAGTCTATCGAGATCCCTATGTTCCAGCTCGAGATTAAGATGGAAGGAATGACGAAAAAAGTTTCGTCTTTCACGGTGCCGGCAGTTTCCGAGTCCATCCAGTCCGAGAAACTCACCAAACACCGTATCACAACTCACCTCCCAGGCCGCGGGCCTCTCTTCACGCATCCACGACATCAGTCGTCGCCTTTCCTCTTTGAAGGCTTGGCCCGTCCCGCGCACGGCTCACACCGCGCGCCCAACCCCGAAACAGACACCAGCGCCTACGAAACGTTTCCATTCTGTCTCTCCTGCCGCCAACCATTTTCCCATACCCCCGCTTCCAGATGGAGCTGTCATCGCTGACGGTGACGACCCGTTGAATTGGCCCCCAGTGCGCGCACGGTGGCTAGCCCCGCCTCTCAACTCGCACCAATGACGAACTCAACTCGTCTACCCGCTCTCATCACGGAGGTGGACATATCGGACCCGCTCCCCAATAATGGGATGGAAGAATAACTTCCCGCGAGGATGGCCAGTTATGCCCCAGGGCTTGAACCACTTAAGAATATGGTGGAGGCCTTCCATACACTTGTCTATTATCGAACCTATCAGCTCGGAAATACGTCCGCCGTCATAATGGACAGGAAGTATAAGCACCTCCATTCTTTGAAACGAACCATCGATGTTCGTTTCCCGTCCATCGGAACCTTCACAGGCTCCGACGGCATGCTTGTCTTCGCCTTTCTATCGGAACTGGTCGAGGCATTTAATGATCATTCAGTCAGCGAGGGTACCGCAGTCTTCACCGTCGCTTCATTCTTGTCGGATCAGACACGGTCACTATATGATTCGCACGTCCACCCCGGACGTCTCACAGAAATGTCTCGACTCCGCGCTACCTGGCCCTATGTTGTCTATAGACTTTTGGAACGTTGAGTCAACGACGAATTTCTCTGTGCCAAACATCGCGTCAATTCCGACGCGCAAAAATCCACGGGAGAATCAGTGGACGCTTACGCCATGCGCATGGAAGATGCTGCCAACTGTTGTCGCCTTGTATTTCCACCGACGAAGTTAATCAACAACTTTGTCTTGGGTTTGGACACGGCAACTCGGTCATTACTCCAAACCCACCTCTCCCAGCTGCCTCCGTCGAAAACCCATGAATTTCAGGCTATCAAGCGCCTGGCTGGCTGCTGCAGCTTGACAGATAAGGCCATGTCCACTCACACAAAACCAAGCGTGTCTTCGAAATCCCCAGCACAGGCCCCCACTTACGTCGATGTCGCTCCCCGTATATGACGCACCGCTCTTGCCGTGTTGCATATTACGACGGCGATGGGCACTTACGACCCGTCACCGCCCACTTCACCTCCTTTTACAATCGATCATTGGCCACCAACTTCTTCGGGAGCAACCTAGGTCGTCGACAATGCTGCCCTCTCCCAGTTGGAACTCCGAGACCGCATCCCACCGCTCTCGAAAGACCAACTTTGCAACGTTATCACACTTCTGGAGAACGTCTTCATGGTTGAAAGTCCTCCAAAACAGGACACGAAGGAGGATTCCGCTCGCACGACCCGGGACATGCTCGAGAAGCTCGACTCTAAAAACAATTCCATCGGACGTGATCACATAGCGGTGCCCACGTTGACGGAAAAACAAGTCGAGTTAGCCATGTAGGCCATTCCGTCCGACTATTGGACGCTCAATCGCTGGACCTGCAGCGAATCGGGTCATTCCGCGTTCACATGTCCAAGCATGACGGTGAAATAGCGGATTTTCTTCGCTTACTGCTATTACCGTCACAAAATTGCCGTGAACCCGAGAGTTGCGGATTGGTTTAAGCGGCGTTCCGTT
>JAULBU010062025.1:12141-30870 GCA_032358235.1 Odonthalia washingtoniensis | reverse complement strand
TTAATTGATGTACATAGCCTAGGTTTCAATGATCAAACTTAACACTGCCTCGCATCAGTAGAAATTAAAGCTAACATCTCAGATTCTAGTTAAAACAAGTATTTACAAAACATGACATCGGATATACGAACCTGTATTGTAGGAGATGATAATTTTTGTAGTCTTATTCCGCGTGAACACTGTGGTCAGATTCTTCACCAATACATTGTACTAAACGTGGACTTTGTTGTCTACATTCCTGCAGGGGAGATAAGAATTTTATTCATTGTACTTGTAAACATCCCAATTTCTATGAAACAGAAATGTTTAACAGCTTTAAAGACTTCTGAGGAGGATTATGTTGGGCTCATCACATTGAACGAAACATACCAAATTTCACGGATCCTGACTGCCTCAGAATAATTCAGGGCCGTTTACCGTTTTGGTAAATGGTAAACGAGGCAATTAAAAACGAAGGGCCATTCCACCGTTAGAACTTTTCAAGCATGGTTCCCAATCGCTATGCTCAAAAACGAAAGGCAGTGTGGAGGCTGCTACACAATACCGTGCAATTTTAAGATATCCGTCAGCTGTTCTGAAATGGGAGCGAAACATTGTATGCGAAACACTTAAAAAGATAGCTTTTAATGTCTTTATAGCTTGTAGAATGAGTCACAAGAGGGCACTTTTAGAAAGTTCAGAACACTCGCAAGGATTGACAAGTTTCGTCAGGCTCTAAATAAGATCACATCATTTCATGACTTCATTTTTGAGCTTTCACCCGATCTACTCAGGTATGCCGATATAATCCAATGTACAGGAAATGTACATTCGGATTCAGAGGATATGAAAATTGATTCCATTGATACTGAAGGGGTGCGTTTTCAAAATCTCGCAAATGTTAAACAATGAAATAGAGTAGACTTTTTCACTCAGAAGATGGAACTTCCCTACGTCTCAATGTACATCCACATTAACAAGTCCATAACAGTAAGAACAAACACTGTGCACTTTGTGTTCTGGTCAAGAGAGACGTAGGAGCAAGTTCAAGTGTAGCACCTGGGACGTACACTTTTGTATCAGATCACAAAAGGACAAACGCAAAACATGTTGGGGCAAAGTGGCATGGATCTAGACGATTAGAAATTATTCGTGCTGTTCCATCTTCCCCATCCAAGAGAGGTCCAATTTATCTTGAAGAAGAGAATATTGGAACAGCAGTTATATCAGTTTTTTCACCTGCTGCTCTACTACATGTAGACCGAATAAAAAGGGGTAGAAGAAGTGAACTTGGTACTGTTCCTCCCCATCATTCTTCCCCCTGTTCGATTCACTCGCCTTTAAAATTAGTACAGAGACCACAGGCAGAAGAAGATAACGTGCCTTGTGCTAGTGGTTGTGGGCGTGATCCAATTCTTTCAGTCGCTCATGCTGAACATGTTTTTGAATCCTGCTATCGACCTATGCATGGATTCTGCGTTTTTTCGCCTGGTGGAGCTCCTGGGGCGAGGAGGATGAGGGATTTGGAAACGGAGGCTTTTGTAAGCCATGTTCATCGAATTAGGATTGCGGGGAAATAGTTCAAAAAGTAATTCAAAAATACATTTTGATGGACAATTTATTGTCCATAATCCTGTTGTCATGATTTTGGAGTCGAGTTTTTCATCAACATTGACGTATTCATATCTCACAAACTTGTTCTTCAATCTTGCTGAAAATTTGTGTGCCCCTCAATCACCTCCTAATCTTTCACATACATTACCAAAATGATTTTGATATTGAATTATAAATGACGAGGTTGCAGAGTTGACATGTTATGGAAAATAAAGTTTCTATTGAAATCTGGTATTGGGGATATGTTTTCCCATGTAATGAATTTAATGCATTTCATGACAAAAAATCTAATTAAAAATTAAAATTTCTACAATACCATAAATGGGCTACAGACAACACATCCGACTTATTACTTTTAAAGAATCCACGTGTTACAAATAACGATACTGGCAAAACTCATTACTTATAACGGGCCCACGAGTTATATGTAATACATTTTCGAAACATTTACCACGCACTGTTGACTATCGAACATTGGAAAATATCATTGTAGTCATGAAAAATAATTGTAATGCATAGAAACGGAAAATTTATTAAATCAAAAAAATTATTTAGGGGAAAGACAAGTAAAGCATGTATAAATTACGCCGGAGGAATTTTCCCTGGGTTAGCAAACACGGTGTCAGTGCCTCCTAGTGGGCAGATTTCAATTCCATCATCACTTTCTCAGATTCCGTTTGTTCGCTTATGGCAAGACTTCTTCGTGGAGGTGTTTGTTCTCAAAATTTGTTGAAGCTGCCATCATATGCATAAAAGACTGAATCCTTCATCTGGATATCATCGGAAATCAAGTACATGTGATATCGCAGTGCATAGTTGTTTCTATAGCCAACCTCATCGTATTAGAAGTACCCATGACTAACAAAAATATTAAATGGTGGAATAACTGTTTCCTCCAATACTATTCCAGAAGCAACAATCGTCCTCCGTCCCAATTCACAATGCACGTAAAGATTTCAACCTGGACTTTTCCAAATTGATGTTGCTTGTTCCCAAGTTGTGATTATGAAAAATCCTGGGGATCTTTCTTCTCTAACTGGAAAATCATTATGTCCAGACTGGGCTAGAAAGTCCCATGCATTGAGAAGGAACCGACCACCACTGTTCGGAAAAGAAGATGGACACTGCCTTCTGTTGTCCAATTCCAAAAGTGTAGCAATCCAAGCGAGCCAAGCGTCCAGAGCATCTCTTCTTCTCGCAAACCAAACCAAGTCTTCGTTCTCCTCGAAATAATTCTCCAATAACTGTTGTGTGGAAGAGTAGCGAGCGAATCCCTTATGTCTATCTCCTTCATCTTCCTGTAATTCCCCCTAGTTTACGATAGGAGACCAATGTTCCCGGTTTTCTTACTCTCGTAGAACAACCTCCCCATTTAATGTATCATACACCGCATTGAACAGCTTTGACAGAGATTCGGGTACCTGGATGGTTTGTTCACCTTCTCCAGAACATCAGACGGTACATTTCTGCAAGGACCTGCCATGTCTTCTAGAATGCAGAAACATTGATTCATCACCTACCGTCCATTACACTTGAAATATGAATCTTCCGGTCTTCTTTGCAAAAATTGAAGTGTTTAGTTCCAATTTGATACAGCATCTTCCCCAGATGCGAATCCAGGATCCGTTAACTCTATGAGGTTACTACGTAACCATACCATTTGTCGGAATAAAACCATATCTTCCGCTGTGAAGAAGATATGTGCTCTATGTCCGTTGGAGATGCAAATTGAACGGAAGAATAATGTTGGGTCTAAATCGTTAGTACCGATGTCATTATGAGAGGATGCCGTACGACGGTTAGTGAACCCAAATTCAGCCCTCTCATCACGGTGTGCTTGTCGTCGTAGTTTATGCAACAATTAGGTGTCCGGTATAGGATCCTTCCTTCTCTTGCCAGCAATAGTAACAGCTATATCATATGTGTTGATGGTATTTTTGTTGGCATTTATTAAAATTTGGCTGGTCGATATCGGGGTCTTCACTGCCAGTACTTTCGTTGTTGTTTGTGTCTTGACTGTCTGTTGTGTTTGTGGTGGAGTTTTCTTTGTTCTCTGTGACTTTTTCGACGTTGAGCCTCCTTCTGTAATTTTCTTACCATTAGCACCAGTATCTTCTTCATCGCTGTTGAGATCTATTACAACTGATACGTTCAGAGTACCTGTGAGTCTTGTAGAACGGCCCATGTTCGTCGTAGCTGTGGGTCTGTCAGTCTAATCTTCAACGTTCTTGGCCTTCTTTTGACCTGAAGTTGCCTTTTTCTTGTCGTTTCTTGCAGTGATTGAGTTAAAATGCACCCAAGTTCTTTTTTGTAGCCGTTTAACCTTTCTGTCAATACTGGACAGAAATGCTGGATTCTTGTGAAGTTCCTGTCTTTTCTTGTACGTGAATCCCTTCATTCCATTGAATAATAAAGAGCTTACTATTTTGGAGATGGTTGGTGTTGTTTGCAATTCGACATCCAATAGGTCATCGAAGTCAACGGGGACGTCTTCTTTTTTGAGCTCGCAACCGTCAAGTGCTGAATTGTGTTCCGCGTGAAGCATTTCAATTTACAATTTTGCGCAATTGTAGAAGCATCTCGTATCCCACTTCCACTTTTTTTGTTCGAATAACACTGCCCGAAAGATGGCACCATCAGCACGACATCATCAGGTGAGACTCTGAATTCTGTTTCACAGTCCAAAAATGAGACACCCAAGGTGGCGTCACAGACATCACTTATAAATGAATCAGCTGCTCGATACTGAACCATAATATCTTTGACCAGGTTAAAAAACTTCCAGTGTTGATAAAACAGTTTCCCGAAACGAGTATATCTCATGTATTTGTTTCGGCTCTTGTTGTCCAGAAAGTTTGATTTCATCATATCATCGCCGATATCCACCTTCTTCGCTTCAATAAATTACACCCCATATTCCTCAGTAAACTTCATTGCGTATTGAACAACACTATTCACGAGATCCAGAAATGAAATATCTCTTCGATTATTTTCGCTTGAGAAGTTTCTTGAGCCACTTAACTTGATAATTTCCCAAAATGACAAGAGCTTCGTATCCGTTCTAATCCTTCTGATGAGATTTACCCTGAATGGTTCACGCGTTCAGTTGAACCTGTCATCAGTCACATTCTTCTAAAGTTCTCGTATGCAAACTATAGTATGAAATGTATGTATAGATTGAAGGACAGTCATCGTCTATAGACAATGACTTCCATCAACCATGACAAATTTTTGATTTTCCTTCAACTTAAACATCCATTTCCATTGTAAATGGTACAAATGGCATCCTGGCCTTTAACCTCAGGGTCACCACTTCTCCATCCAGTAATGAAGCTCATTTCTGGATGGAGAAGTGGTGACAGATAGCATACCATCGACATATTTGAAACTAATGCTTTCCAATGCTTCCATCAGCACAATCTTATGATCCTCATCAAATTCACGAAGTGGGTTTTGAAAATTACAGATTTGGTTAGTGTTGACGTATATTTCGTGATGAACATAATTTGATGACGAAAAGTTGTGATATGACAAATTTTTCCAGTTGTATGGTCGTCAGCATTTTGAAGGGTCGATTTCGCTCTTTTTCCATGTTGTCCCTCTTGAAGTGATGTACTGTTCAGAATGGAGATACTATCCGTACCGTGTTTTGAAATAGATCCAGCCTGGCTCCATGTTCTGGATTCAGTACGACCAACAATTTTCATTCCACGACTATCCCACGGATAATAATACCTTCGATTTAAGTCACCCATCACCTTCGATGGAATTTCTTCTGGATCCGTACTTCTATACCTGGGTGCATAAGGGTATTTCCAGGTGGGATATTGCGGCTTATCATTCTTGTCTGTGCTGTTTTTCACGTTTCCAATCAACTAAATCTTCCTTAGTCTCATTGACAAGGGCGTGTCCATGAAGCGTACTTCGCAAAGAAAATGTATCACCACTGGAAACTACAGCATATCCAATACGCGTTGCATGTATCAGATGATAGAAGTGTCGAATATAATTTGGTTTACCCGTTCGTGCGATAGATAAACGGTTAGCAGATCCATGATGATGGAAGGGTGAGAGGATGATGATGACGGAAGACGGTGAATGGTGTTGAAAGATGAAGCTGATGATGAATACTGATGGATGTTGCAGATGAAGTTGAGGATGATAAAGAAGAAGTTGCCGTTGACGATGACGATGATGATATTTACGACGATGTTAATTATGACGTTGATGACAGATGATGAAGGAGGCGGCAATAAATGAGTACGAAGGGGAGCAGTAGTTCGGTAGGAACCCAAAAAAGGGAAATGGTCATGGCGCGAAACGCCAACGTGTAAGGAAGGAAACAAGGACGATCGTTCCTGTACCATGTCATCACAGCATGAGACAAGTCATACTGACTGCTTACGATGTTTACTACTATACAGTAGAATACATATCCCACCCACGATGACGCGACGCGCTGTACTGTACTATGTGCGCCCACTGCTCATTCAGATCGTGTACAGATACACGTGTGCTTATCTGTCAGAACTGGGTTCGAATTCCTAATTCGAATAATGATATTTAGCTTACACTAACATCAACATTATGTTACACATTCAGGAAATCAGATGATTCCATGTTGAATCATCCGTATTAATACCGAGCTCCGCGACTCGGGCTGAGAATAAGTAAAGATGAAATAGACATTTATGATTATTTCTGACGCCCAGCTTCAAACAAGCTACACGAAACCCAACCCCGCCGAATCGAGAGATAAAGCACAAAAAGGAAGGAGAAATCAATCTACCACGCGCCAGAGTTCAAGCTAACCCTTGTTGCAAAGAGCAGAATAATCCTCACGACGAGACGCGTGCCCGATTGTTGTCAACTGCGAGTAGAGTTGACGTAGTTACTCGCGTGACTTCAGACTACACTACCTGCAAAACTACTTAACTGTAGTAGGGTAACGGGCAATCCTGCACTTCAACGAAGAGCGGCTACTGTACATTTAACATTTGCATATTTATCTGACATATTCCCTTATCGATGTGTTTCCCGTATTGCGCGAATTTCGACAGATCTGATTAGTTGGCTTCGGCTACTGGGTTGTTTTTGACAAGAGGAAAACGTGTGCTCCGCCCTCCAAGGGACCCTCTTGCACGGTATCCTTGACAAATTGTCCTAATACGGCCTCATAAAATATCTTGATTTCTTCCACGGATCTTGTGTCTGAACTTGACACCATTCTTTTATGGATCATATGTTTTCTTAGAAGTTTATCTACTTGATATTGATGGTGTTTAATATATCAAAATTGTTGATATATTTATATATTTATATATTTATATATTTATATGTTGATATGTTGCTATGTTGATATGCTCTTAGGTTGATAAGATTCAACGGATAATAAGTTGGTATTTAGATGAATTTTTTAAAAACTTTTCCTATAATTGTATATGTAGAAGAGATCAGAAGGTGAAAAATAACCTTTATACTTGTTTCGTGACTGTTGTTTCGTTGAAATATTCGATAACGCAAGGTTTTTTGTTACGCGATTTCGGACTTTTGACGGAATGAAATATTTTGTAACGTAAATAAAGTGGTGTGTACCGACAGGGTAAACATTTCTGCGAAAAAGAACCATTGCTAATCCGTCCATTGTTGATGATGTTGTTTATGATGGAAAGGAAGGTATCCTAAAAAAGAAGAAGTGCAGGATAGAAAAGAAGACAGGAATCGCCTCAATTTTGAGAAACTTTTTTCTTCTGAAAGAGGTAATGATGATGTATCGCCGATACTTTATCATTTTCTTCATAGTCTGCCACCGACGCTCGAAAAATATGAAGATTCGGATGATTGTATCGTTAATGACGTTGATGCAAGCATTTCCTCATTTGAAGAGAGTAAAACGTACCAATGAATAGAAAGGATTACAATTTAAAACATGAATTAGAAAACTCTGAAACAGTCACTCAGAAACTTTGTGCTAACATACGTTTGTGGGAGGAGCAGTGTGACACACTTAAGAAGGATACTGAAATGTTAAAAATACGTGTAGAATGTGCTGAAAACGAAACAAACGCATTCCGGTCATCCAAAGGTAGGCCCTTTGGTATATTATGAAAAACAGGGTGATGGTAAAATTTAAATTCAGTTGCATATTACCCGGCGTTTCCAATAGTAGAGGCCTTGAAACAGGCCTAATATTCATCATAACAGGAGACTCTCGAACTTCGTGATCCAGATCTTCGTTAATATTCTTCTTCTTGAAGCGTAGAAACAACCATTTAAATCATTAGAATAATTGTGTACGAATGCGACTCAAGCAGCAAGATACTGGTCAGTATATTTGAGACAGTACGCGGACAGACTATCGCTTCAAAAAAGAGAGGTGTTTAATATACGTATTTCGCAATGTTGAGATAGCACTGACTTACTAGTTCAAAAAAATAATTGGTCCGAATGGTAGTCTAAGTGAAGTTAAGAAATAAATGGGAATCTTATGGTAGTTTGAATGGAAATAATCGAAAAGTAGTTCGCGACATGGTCAAATGGAGAAAAGAATCGTATGCAGATACTATTGAGGTTTTAATGGTGACAGATGGTTATATTTCAAATAATGGTGAGGAACATAGCCCAAAATCCAAAGGTAAATCGACATTGGTTTTGACAACGATGCAGCGAAGAAGCCTTTTAGAATATTTCTACGGTACGAACATACAGGAAAATACCAGGGTTGTATATGTACGCTATATAGATCGGATGATATCATGTCTTCAATATTCGTCACATTTGCAAGTTTGACAATCGAAGTGATGGATGGTGAGAACCTGAAGCCGAATTATTGGACCATCCATCTTGAGAAACCGTTATTACAGGATCGAATAATAATTATATTGAAAGACTTGAAACAAGTACAGGCGGTAATAGATCTGAAGTTAATCAAAATAATATTGTTATAATAGGCGGAACAAAAGCAATAAAAACTATTCGAATGTACAAATAGTACTTACCGAGCTCTGCATCACAGCTTTTGAATGAATGTCTTATGGAATTCAAAGAGCGTATAAAGAAGAAAATGAAGAGACAAAAAGTCTTAAAGTCGGAGAATGGGGATTAATTGTTGGGCGTAATGGAAATAAGATAGAAAGGTTGTAAAATACAGACCACGTCACAAAGTAGCGATGAAACGCATTGTAAATAGGTTTTATTATATTGCATGGACTGACACTGCCTTTATCCGGTTTGTTAGTAATTTTTATGGATTCGAAGACTGTTTCATTATGAATGCGGCAAAAATGAATGCTACATTCGAACCTTTTGGCGAGGATAAATCTTTATATTGCGATTCATGAACGTGATGATTACTACAATGAAGAGTTACATTTAGATTTTGTGCAAACTGAGTTTCGGTGATATGGTGTAACGCTACCTGTGAGGAGAGAGATTGTATTTGGTGGTAGGCATGAGGAGTTTGATTGAGATGGTGTTGTTGATGATGCCAAAAATGAATTGGACGAATAATTTTTCATCGAGATTGTTGATGCTGTCAAATATCCTGACAGAAGTACTATTGTAGAATGAAAGGCATTACTGGGTCCACGGATGAGTAGAATTCATTGCAATGGTACCTCCGGTTGTTAAATCAAGTTTGAAGGTTGCTGAAAGAAAAGTTTGACGAAAGGAGTTTTCGGTGAAGGGTGTCAAATTAATAATGCAGATATTTTTGGGATTTTTTATTTAAAATGTTCTTTTCTCTTAGTGTTCGCCAACGACGTTGTATTATTTTAATTGATTTTATGAAATGTTTTTAAAAAATGACAAGTATTGAAGTTGGGAAAATAAGATTACATATTTTCCTTTCGATGCTTATATTGATAGCTAACTCAAACGTTTATCTATCTGTTCGTGCACTGTATGAATGACATATCTTATGCAGTATATACTGGTAAGTGATTACGCGTATTGTTTCAAGTCACAGTTACATGACCGCCGTCGTCGTATACCCTATAAATCGAAATTTCTCCTTCCGTTAGTGTTTTAAAGTCTGTTTGAAGTAAGCTGGAAGATGAATAACTCATCTGGTTAACCACAAGACGAACAACAGGTAAATTACCTCTTTTTTAGATAATGTAAGAATTATTCACAAGCCCGTTTTGGTCTTGCAGTTCAATTGTAGTTCTAACTGATTAAAAGTCTGTATATGATAGGAGATAATAGCTAATTATCAAATACAGATTGATTGAGGATCTATATCTTCTACTACAGACTGAGGAGAACATGAAATACTCCTTTTTCTTTTAGAACCGCTAATAATCTTAACGGACAATGAAAAGTCTCGATAACCGCACAGCACCGTATCTAAGGGATTGAAACGCTTCAAATTAAGAAAGGAATTTAATTTATGGGTGATCCAATTTTAGAATGAAATCGTAAAAAAGATTTTCATCATTACTTCCCATATGATAAAAAGGCAAAATATTATGCAGATAGTGTTAAGAGGAACGTAAAGTACAATTAAGATCAGAATCTGAAATTTAGAAAGGAGTTACTGAAAAAAAATTCCGGAAATAATCTATACTAACACAGAGTTGCCTGTTGAGATTCTTGACCACCGATACGGTCTAGTCACAGATTTAACGGGCCATGATGATGAGGTGGGCACGCTGTGCAGTGAACTTGTATCACAATTCCATACGGTTGACGAACAAACCCTGGGAGATGTACATAGGCAATTGTTAGCAATACGGATGAAAAATTCGGAAAGGATTATTTCCTATAGAGGAAGAGTACAATAATTAATTAATTAACTTGATGGGACATTATTTGAAATAACCAAGGTACATAATTTGGGTATACTGACTCGTGGACTCCTTGAAGTATAATAAACATATAGTAAGAACGATTATATAACACATTAGGTAGAATTATTAATATATCAAGTTAAGGATTGACATATGGAAAACTAATTACGAAGCTTTAAGAATTATCTAATAAGTCATTGGGGACCCAACTGTACCACTAGAAATGCCAATGAAAGTTAATGAATCTTCGAAAGCCTCGAACGTACGTGAACACAGAACCAATAATGAACTTAAGAAGAATCTGAAATTTAGTAGGACGTGTGACTGGTGTCTCAAATTAGGGTATACAAGTATCGAGTGTAGGATGAGAATATAAGGAAAACCAAAAACTGATAAACCATCAGATGGAAACTCAAGCGATAACATGGTAAAGTATGAATCTTCTGAAGGTTTCACCTTCATGCTACGAAGTTTTGATCTAAAATAGAAAGAGTGGATTGGATCATTGCCACTGGATCCTCACATAATTATGCGAAGAACGGTCTTGTTCTCTATAACTGTAAAAACGGCGAAAAAAAGCTGAAGACTGCTGGGTCTGAGAACCTTTAAATCAAGAAGAATAGAGAACATGAAAATTTTGGCATGGTAATAGAAGTCCCACAAATTGGTAAGAATCTACTGTCCATTGGGCGGTTATCACAGGATCTGGAAGTTAGCATCCAATTTGAAGGACCAACATGCATGTTTTACAAAGAAAATCAAGTGGTAACAAGAGGAACAGATAATTCATACAGAACTGGAGACAAGAATGGAGACGGATTAATAATTACGATGAATGAAGAAGTGAAAAAAGGTAATAATACTAATTTTGATAAAGATGACTGAAGTAATTCATGCAATGAAGATGATGACAAAGGCTATAATTATTATAATAATGTTAATAAATTAAGAGATTTGTATAACAGTCTTGGGAACCCTGTCCAACGGCCCAATAGTTGAATTTATCATTTGCCACGGCTCGGTAAAATTCAAATGAGTAAAACAGACATTTAACAAAATCGTAATTGAATAAACTGCCATAAGGGCAAAGAACACATGAAAACATACAATAAGAAGGGTGAGTCGGTGAAATTGAGAACAACAAGGCCAGGAGAATTTGTGAATTCATACACTTTTTGTTCTTTCCCAATCCCGATATGAATGGCTATTCATACTTTCAGACTTTTATTGATGACTTCACACGATTGGCAGTCATGTTATTATTGAAAATCAAAACTCAAGCATCATCTAATATAGAAATATATGTGGCGTGGATGCATAGCAGAGGTTACAATATCAAGACACTAATAGCGGATCAGGTACTGAGTACTCATCTAATACGATTACCAAGTTTCTAAGAGTGAACTGGCATTATGCATGCATTATCGGGCCGTGCGGCACACTCACAACTACACGTTACAGAAAGGATGAATCGGAGACTAACGTAGATGGCAAGAACGATGTTGTTCCATGCTGGTCTTCCGAAGGTTTGGTGGGGTCAATAGATTGAATTGGCAATGACGATTTGAAACAAGTGCACAACATCTACATTCAATAATCAAGAGACACCTTTTTATAGATTCTTTAATTACAGCGGAGATTGTCAATTCGACGAGTCAAATTGATACGGACCCACACAATTCGTGAGAACGTAGAGATATAAAGGCATAGTTGATAAATAATTGTAGTACGATTACATGGTAAAGGTGATGATATGATAAAGGTGAATAAAGGTGATGATAATTGATAAAGTAAAGGTGATATGATGATATGGTAAAAGGTGATGATAACAGAATAAAGATGACGATGAAGTGAACTATCAAGAAGACATAGTAAGGTAAAAACGATAGGATATGATATGATGAGATAATAACGGTATGATATTATGAGATAATAAACGACATGATACGATAATAATAATATGAGGATATGATAACAGATAATAGTAGTACGATTATGTCGGCAAAAAGACGGGCGATGAGGAAAATATGATGAAGCAGGACAAACAAAGGATGATGAAATGTTGACAGCATCATGAAGATGACGCTCAAAAACCAACGATGATGGCAACTCATGAAAAGGGGAAAAGATAACGAGTCATCTCGAAAAGGATGACCGATAACTTACGAAGAGATGAGTGAAACAGAAGCAAAGACAATGCGTAAAAAGAGACACCATACCAGATCGGATAAGGAGCCAGGAAAATCGGCACATGACCAAAAAGATGGCGCGAACGATGGTTATGAGATAAAACTCAGAATACTGTACCCAGCACTTCAAACAGGAGGAGACTCATGCCACATGAGAAACTCGTCACTGTAGAGGTGGAAAGTCATGCCACAGCTGAAAACCAATTGGCACTGTCATAAGTCGCGTCACACACACCCGATAATTGCATAAGCCATCAGGCATCGGCTTCAATTCGAAGGACGGTACTTTAATTAGAACGAATAGCTTTGACAAAATTCACTTCTTACACGAGTTACTTCGTCAACATCAGACTAAAAATAGGAGTATAAAATACCTATCCCGCAAAACAAAATAATCATTAATAAAAAGTTACAGCCATTTAATTATCAAACTGAAGAATCACCTCAACGATACCATTGCACTTAACCGTCAATAACACGGAAATGGGAAGCCTTATCCATAACGCGCACTAAGTAGGTCAACGCCTACGGTAGGAGTAAAATCGATTAGCACGCTCGACTTGCGTGGCGAATCGACCGGCTGCAAATACAGAGCCGAATAAGGATACTATCGTACCCTTCGACATGTAACATCCTCAAAAGTACCTCAACGTGACAGGATCAAGGTCGACCCGCACTTCCAGGGACTGCGGTTATTTGGCTGAAGAATAAATATTACACTGATCTTTTACCTCTTACCCTCACCTCGTACTCCGTTTCTTTTGCTTTATCAAATAGGCGCACCCAGACCTGACGGCTTTGGCCCGATTCGACAGAGTTCTAAATTTTTTATGCTTTTTAGCTGATTTAAATTGGTTTATGTTCCGTTATAGAGTAGGGGAACACTTGGTAAACCAGAAATAATAGGTATATTTGTTGGCATAGACAAAAATCTTACTCTGATATAAAATTTACTGTCCGGTTGTTAGTAAGATGGTTCTTACGCGGGACGTCACAGTTATAGAAGAACCTGATGGTCATCTAATGGTACAGGATACAGACTTACATTCAGATTTAAACAAGTCTAATGGTGCATATAGCAATGTAGTGAGTAGTACCATATCACGGGCAAGAGGAGGACCTCGAAAACAAAAACCAGAAGAAGAGATAATACATGACATAATTGAAACAGTATCACCTGAGCCAGCCACATTTACACAGATGGAACAAAATTAAATGAATGTCAAGGCATGTGGAGAGCCAAAACGGATAGGGAGACCCATTGCATCAAAGAACAATGCGAAGACCATGAAGAAGAAAGTGGTACATCAAGCTAAGTCCAAACTGCAGCAAGATGGAGAAATAAGAAACCCTCAAAAATTCTTTCAGCAGATACTCAGATGTTGATAAGTCAAGATAAGGCAGTTGATGAGAAGAGACCAACTGATCGAGATTACATGAATCGTGATGGAATAATAGTAGAAACAGAACAAGATCAGATATAATTTTCAAATGAAGTTTTAATAAAATAAAATCCTCAGCAGGAGGAATTGATGACAAAAAATGATTTAAATTCTGATGCTGGTGAAAGTAAGACACCAAACGCATACAAGCAGGAACTGTCGTCCAATATGGCTCAAAAATGGGGTAATGTATATGAATCGGAGATGAAAAGAATGAAAAGTTTGAAGGTATTTGACCTGGTACAAACTCCAGAAGGGATAAAACACATCCCAACAAGATGAGGGTTTTGTGTAAAACTAAATGGAAAGAAAGAGATATCAAGATACAAAGCTAGATGGGTGATGAGAGGATACATGTATACATAAAGATTTGACCACGATTCAAACCATGTTTCAGTATCCAAAATAACAACACTTAGAGTAGTACTTAGCAGCTGGATTGAGTCTTAAAGTTCACCAAATGGACGTAACAACTTCATTTCTTAATGCAATTCTAGAAGATGTAATCTTCGTAACTCCGCCCCAGGGTATGAACATCTGGTTCCACCTGATATATCAATAAGATTATTGAAAGCTTTATATAGACTTAAGCAGGCGACGAGGATTTGGAATGTGACACTTGATACGTTCCTGTGCAAAATCGTGGGTATAAAACGTAGTAGTGATAATAGATACGATTACACGAGGCATAAGGATGACGGAATAGAAACCATAATCGTTGTTTAAGTAGATGATATTTTGCTTAAACCTACTGATACGAAGGTATTAGAAGAAGCAAAGGAAACTCTGAAAAGAAGATTTAAAAATAAGGATACGATGGTATTTAGGTATGAGAATAGTGGGAAAACCAGAAGGTATTTCCATTAGCCAATCCCAATACATCAATAATATCTTGCAAAGGTTCAAGGTGACCGATGCGAAAAAAATGTATGTCGGTTTCATCGTATTCCGAAGTTTCTTCTTTACGTGCTACTGTTGATTATGTAACAGTAGTAATTTGCATGGTCACGAACACGTGAACGATTTCAGCGTAATATTTCGATTATTCACAATAACAGAATACCTCAGGCCAGGCTGGCTTTAGTTTTATTTGCTTTGAATGGCAATAGTTGTACTAACAGACTAGTTTTTTCCATACGGTTTTTATGGTAGAATTGCGCATCGCAGTTGGTGCTAGACTATCAGTATTTGTTGATATTTGTGACTGTATATTGATGGTGAATTAGAATTCACAAAGTAGTGAACTATTGACTGCCGTATTGACATTGGTGCGACGCATGCGATATTTGGATTTCGGATGCAGCATCTAAACGTTATCAGAGATATCTAGATGAGAAGAGGGGGTGGACGCAAGACGAAAATGAAAGCGTTTAACAAAACTCATTATTTAATTAAACAATTCAGTGTAATAAGACAACAGAAACGGATTCGGAATGGAATTCGTTTGGGATCTCACGAACTACATTTCGCACCACCGTATACTACAATTCTACTGTACTCTACTTCAGAAAACAGAGCAAAAATCAGAAATCGGAAACAATTGGAAAACGTTTTCGTAAAAAACGGTTTTTCGCAATATCCCATATTTCACGAAAATGGCTTTCGTATGGTTTCTGGTTCTCAGTTTGTTGAAATTTCGTGTATGTACACCGTACGAAATTCTTGTTCAGTAAACCTTCTAATGAAAGAGTAAGAAAAGGTATGGATGTATACTTGCGTAGGTCATATTGAAGTGGAATAAGAAGAAAAATAGAAGCGTCGATGCCAGGATTCGAACCTGGGCCCCCGAAAGGACGTGATTTCGAATCACGCGCATTATTGAAGTTTCATCTTAGACCACTCTGCCACATCGACTTGTTCAGCAGCCACTGGAAATCATTTCAATTTATCGATGTATCCTTAAATTTGAAAGAAACTCGAAAGTTTCTTTGTTTTCTATTCTGCTTTATTTGTACATTACTTATAATTTAATGGCATACCTAATTATGTCTCTACTGCACTTTGCTACTCTTATCTTAAAAGTAGGTTGTGCAGT
This sequence comes from Odonthalia washingtoniensis, assembly GCA_032358235.1. NCBI lineage: Eukaryota > Rhodophyta > Florideophyceae > Ceramiales > Rhodomelaceae > Odonthalia > Odonthalia washingtoniensis. Next base: position 14,822 of record JAULBU010062025.1, on the reverse strand, counting down.
GCACGAACAATAATAAGAATGTTAAGTCCAATAGTGTCATGTTCCATATATATATGTTGTGGATACATGTTACGTACTTAGATGCAACGTACTGATATTAATGGTCTGAAATCACCGACGTAAGTGCTGTTAAACACAAAAATGGATTTCCTACAGAAAACTGTAAGACAAACCTGCAGGGATTTGAAATAGTACTGTACAAAGCTAAGATTTTTCTAGGGATCTAAACATTCGCCATCCACCGCTGGTGGATGACAAACGTTCACATATATAAAGTAAACCGAATGGCAGTCGGTTTACATTATATACCATCTGCTAGTGCGCTCAATGTTTATGCATATATTTATGCAGGAAGTCAAATGAATCAAATATAATAAATTTCACGTCCATCACTAGAAGAATATTTGAACAATTTGATATTAAATTTCAATTGAGATTGTTATCAAAACGGCCACTAGTTTTTGGTTAGCCTCTGACACTGTCCGTTTCTTTGTTTTCTCCTGCTTTATTCGTAATGTAGCATATTTATACACTAATCAGCGAATGAATATGCGATAATTAACAAAAGGTCACCTAGGAGATACATCAAATATAACGAGACAAATCAGTGTACAAGTGACATGGTTTTTCATCCAAAATATTACTGTACGTGCCTGATAAAATAAGTTTTCAGATAATAAGTTCAGCAAGACACTGGGATCCAAATATAGTGAGGTATTCAGATATAGAGTTATACACGTGGTGAAAGAACCACACGTGTATCAACCACTTAGTGTCATTTAATTATAACAGCGACACATGGAATGCATAATTGGAAAGGATCTGGAACGCAGGCTGTACTATAAATAAAGAAAAGCCAGCCTGTAAAATGGACGGTAAGAACAATTGTTTCATATTAAGAGAAAAACATTAGCGCATTTCCGCAGCATAAGCAGGAAGCTGTCATACACAGAAGCTCGCAGAATAATAAATATAAGATTGTCACGTCAGGACTTTTTCTCCCATCGCAGAAGATACTGTACGTCCTCATACGTGGGAGTAATATATTAAATTGCGAGCGCGGAAGATTCCGGCTCACTACAATTCGAATTAGTGGACAAATTTGATAAAAAATCGAGACGCGGAGTGTGGAGAAACAATCTACGTGTACGGAAACAAAATGGAAGTACCGGGAAGTTTAGGAGAGGGATCGGCACCACAGGCTGTCCCATTAGGAGCACCGCTGAGTCATCCAGAGTTGACGGCACTCGGCACGGAAAATATCAGAAGTGTTATCATTAGGCGCAAGGCGTATGAACGCATATTGACGGCAATGAACAGCAGGAAGACACCTTTTCTAAACCCGTGTCACTTAGCTTTTGAATTTAACAGGATCTTTTGGAAGATTTAGTGGATTTGGATCAACTTGGGGCAGAGGTAACAGATCTAATCCATGCTATCTATACCCTAATAAACGAATATATAGACTCCCAAATAGATTCCAAACGAACCACGTGGACCCCGAGCGCTGTGGATAAGTTCGTAGGGAGACCGTTACCCATAAAGACCAGCGAAAATACGCTGTGAAGAGAGTTCTCATTCTATTCTCAAATAATATAACCTTGCTCATAAAAAACAGACTGACATGGGTGATAAGAGAAAAAACTAAGATTGCAATTGGAAACATCTTTAGTGTCCTAAAACCTATGTCACTTCAAAAGAAGGTCAGTGACTATCTGTCCTTTGCATTCATATATCTACAAAAAAGACTGCAAAGGGTTTTAGAGTATGTATCATTAAGGATCGTGCAGTGTGCAGGATTCGGGAATTAGTCGAACCAAAATAATGGATGGGTAGCATCCTTTATCTCACACAGAGACAAGGAAGGAAGGGGCAAAGTCGATAAGTCCTGCCACTCAGGTGGAAACAGTAATTTTGACCTACTTGTAACGAAGAAAAAATAAAGTCCTCCCTATTGTCGGAACATAAAATGGTTGTACGAATTATCTAAAAGATTGTACGAACTCATCACCCGAAAAAGGGTCGAGATATATCAACAGACGGCAGAGTTGAGAAAACAAAGCGGCACCCAACTTCAAACTTGGGGGAGTAACAGACAAGGATCAATTACAGGGAGTGGACTTTTCGCCAAGGCTTTGAAGACGAAGACTCCGGAAGGATGCCCAGAAGCGGATTTGGGTAGGGGAGAAAAATGTGTGGCGTTTTCAGATATTTAATCAGACAAAAACGTAATCCCCGCCTCTCTTTTACTCTAACTGGGTGAGGCAGGCACGTTTGTTCCGATGCACACTGTGTACCAACCATCGTAGAATTAAATGGTACAGGGAGACTGCATAAAAAAGGAAATAAGCTTAAAATCGAAACTAAATATTGAGTTTAAATTGTCTGTTAGGCTGTTAAAGTTGAGAAACATTTCACAGTTGTTTTTGGAAAGTGATATAGATGAAGTATTGCTGGGATGTCAGCTTATGGAGGCTTTAGGTTTCGACGCGATCGAACATCTAGAGTCAATAACTGGGTATTTTCAGAAAGTGGACTGCTCAATCGTCGTACCTACAGGTGATGGAGGAGGGAACATCTCGCGGCGTATAATATTCAAAGTAGACGCGGTACGCCTGAGTAAATCCGAGCGAGTAGCATATGGTTACGTTGATTATGATCCTATCGTAGCTGAAAAATTA
>JAULBU010062025.1:0-12131 GCA_032358235.1 Odonthalia washingtoniensis | reverse complement strand
AGCACAGACTAAAGATGATATCCCAGTCGACAAAACCCTAGTTGCGCAGCTTGAAGACGCAGGTAATAAAGGTATGTCCGAGGAAGCGGTAACGGAAATGGAGAGGACGATCACTAAATATCAAAAATTATGGCGCCTAACATTAGGTAGGGGAAAACCAGCTCGCCTAACACCTATGAAAATTCAGAGCAAACTTGATTTGGTGCCAGTTCGAGTTGAGTTGATGAAGTATTCACCAGAACAAGGCACATTTATGAACAGATTTGTAGATACGTTGGTCAAGAATGGACATGTATATAGGAATCCGCACGTGACGTGGTGCGTGGCGCCGTTAATTGTTTCGAAAGCTGGACCAGCATGGATCTGGTTCACGGTAGACTTGCTATAGGTGAAAAATCACACGATTCCAACTCCTTGCCACATGTCTCATCTTGACTACTAGTTAAAACATGTTGCAGTAGCGAAGCTATTCTCAAGATTTGACTTGAGCCAAGGTTACTGGCATCTTGCATTGGACGAGCCATCGCAAGACGGCCAGTCATTTATCACACCTAATAGCTTCTTTACTCCGACACGAGTGTTTCATGGTACGACGAATGCGGTAGCGCATGTACATGCAAGCATTTAAGCTATATTAGGTGATCTAGAGGAGCATATGATCGTATGGCTGGACAATCTACTTATGTATGGGGAATCGGAATAGCATCTTTTAATGCACTTAGAAGCATTCATGCAGAAGTGTAGGTCGTATAACTTAAATCCTCAGCCAGAAAAGTGCAAGCTATTCTGAACGTAGGTGTTGTGGCGCAGAACGATCATCTAGCAACAAGGGGTAAGATTTGACCCGAGAAGGACTCAAGGATTACGAGATATGGAGATACCAAAGAACGAATCCGAGCTCCAACATTTCGGGTGTGCGCTAAATGGAATGCGCACATCCGTACTTCTCTTTCGTACCGAGATTGCACCGTTGCAGAATGTCATGAAGATGGTATACCAAAAGACCAAAAGAAAAACTAACGAATCGAGCAACAGATAAAATAAACCTTGTGGGTGTTGGATGGTCGAGACAGTATGTTGCATAATTTTAAAATACAAACAAGCGTTACAAAAAGCAGTCATCCTAGTCCATCCGTATAATATTAAACGTCTGTGATTGTATACAGATGCTTCACTCACTTTTGAATGGCAATGATCACTAAAATTCCAGACGAGGATCTAGAAAAGAATCACACCGATAAAGGTCACGAACCGTTAACATTCTTATCCGGTAGACTTTTAGGAGTACAAGGCCGTCGGTCCCTAGTGGAGAAGGTGGCTTACGCCATCGTGACAGCATGTAAACAAATTAGCGGGTTGTTGTAAAGTTCAGATAAGTTTTCCCTGTTTACTTACCATAACAATTTGTTGTATATATTCAATCCGTGTGAATCTAATCCAGGCATCGCTGCGCATATTGTCTCCAAACTATTACGGTGGTCGTCAAATCTCTCGTCCTATCTTCACGTCATATATAATAATGGTCCAAAATGTAAAGGTATGGAGAAACCGTGAATTCAGCACATATATCGGCATTGGAAATAACAGTAACAGTGCCTAATCGTGCAGGAACAGAATATTTCCTTTCATACGGAAGCATGTACGAATTCTCTGCTTCGTCCCTCCAGCCAGGTCTGTAGCAAAGACCCATTTTCTATTCTCCTACCCTTCATTAAAATGTAAAATTGCAGACAAAATTATATATTTTCAATAACTCTGTTGTAACAGCCTGCTTACATATTCAGCATGTGAACTACTACTACTTTACCCCTAGTGGACTGGTATTATTAGTACCAGTACACCCGTTGCTATTTTTATGACTATTAGATGTATGACTGAGCTGGTAATTACTTAGTACCAGCTCAGCTATTATTTGAAATGCATAATGTATAATCTTGTTGTAGTGGAACACCTAAACCATTTAAGGAATGAATTTCAGTAAGTCAGTTATAATCTCGATAAGGCAATATTCCGTTTTTTCATTAAAATAATGAAAAGTTACGAAAACGGAACTTTTATAAGCAGGTGAGTAGATACGAATCCTATAATGATTGAACCATTTAATTGTACTGAACTTTGAACCAATAACATTACTTGGAAATCTGGATGGTGAAAAGTTCCAGTATCAGGTTTGTCAACATTGCATGCCATGCTATTTTCCGTAAAACATTCTTTGAGATTGTGAAAACAGACGGCGAAGAATTTTATATTCGTAATTGATGACATCCCAGTAATAATAATAGCAGTAATAGTACTACTAGTAATAATAATAATATGATTTTGAGGTCCATATTAACATCTACGTTAACCTCAACATGTATATCAACATGAACAGAAACATGAACAGCAACATGAAAAATATATTATCATTAGTAATAATAAGAATGATAGTAATAATAATAGGAATGAGAATAATAATAATAATAATAATAATAATAATAATAATAATAATAATGGTAAACATCATAATAAAGAAGTTAAGGTCAACATAAATATGTACGTTAACATCGGCATAGACATGAACATCATACTTATAATTCTAGTAATAGTAATAATGATAATAATGGCAGTCATCTAAGTCAATATAAACTGCAAAAAAATTAAAAGGTGTACTTTCTGCATGGAAAATTGTATCAAAGTAATGTACAAGCATCAGTACAAATGAACGCAATACAACTGCTGCTACCACTGCTACCGCTGATACTGCTACTGCTACTACTACGTTATAAATCATAATCAAATTATCATTTACCTTCAGTTGGTCGTAGGGAACGTCCGTTACGGGAAACTAATGATCTGGTTCCGAGACTTGAAAAACTTGCTACGTGCTTCACTAAACGGCCATTTCATTCAGTATCAACATCACTATTTTGTTACTCTTATTTTTATTCTAATTAAAATTATACTGATATCGGTACTACGACTGGTAGTAAATAAGGGGAAGGAAAAGCAAGAGTAAAAGTAAGAGTAAAGCAGAAGAAGAAGGAACTTCCTTCTTCTTGAGGGGGTAGTGAAAAGATAAGAAGAAGTTAAAGAAGAAGAACGCAGGGACTTTCAATATTATAATCAAGTTGTTTTCTATACAGAAAATGCAGAACAATTTAAAAAATCATATAATGCAATGTCAGGCATATGATGAAATTGTATATCAAAGAGTTCATGAATATTAACACAAATACTATCTCCACCTATTAATTAATTTGCGATCGCACCACCTGTGGTACAACTATTTTTAATTACTATTATGGTGAGTGCTGTAGAATTTCAACAATGTGAACACTTCAGTTGTCAGACCATGAACACTGAGCATTATGAAGGCCATTGATGCAGTTATTGGTGCGTCAACGACGCGTACCGTTCGAAATAGTCATCTATACATTACTAATTTCAGTAAAAATATCCCTGCTTCTTTTCTGTAACTCCTTCTTTCTATGGAAGGGAGCGAAGTGATTCACATGGAAAGGTTTGTTACATTGCTCATAATCGAATATCGTCCAACAATCTATATTCTTTTCATTATCTTCAGAATTATGCTGCACTATTAGGCAGAGATAACATCTTGCGCTTCATTTATCTACGTTTTCAAGTAATATGTGACCCTCTAATGAGCTATCCCAAGTTAATTCAGGGACACATACGGAACATTTCGAATTGTTATATTTCTCAATTTTAAATCTATAAATGGCTGCAGCATTTGTGTTGCAGTTCGTCTCTTAAATTCACTAACCATGCAGGTAGCTTCCCCATGAACAGTTACGCTCTGTAAAACTGTGACAGAATTTTGTATGAATGAATCTAATAAGTACGTGAAAATAGACATCGGGACACTCTTTTCACGTCTCATAATACAATTTTTTGATCGAAATTGATCGAATGGGTCAACTAAATTCGTGAACAAATCGTAAACCACAACAGGACTTAGAGCTTGAAGTGTGGTTCTTGTCATGGCCTCCGTTCCAATCACCGGCTGCAAAGTGCCAATACCATGCACACATCTTCCGATTGAACTTCGAAGTCTTGTCTAGGTGTATCGGCAAAATAGTTTGTATAGATAGCAACAACTTTCGACCATTAAATTACAATTATTACAATTATTTGCTCGCTTCGGTTCACTACTACCAGTTTCCCCTTTCTCTAAACCATGGTCCAGTAACCACGAACTTCGTCTCGCATGTAACAAGGTTTCCATTCTATTTTTTACTGCAACTCTATTAATTTCATCTACAGTGTTAAGCCTGATCGTCCCCAATATTTCTCCCTCCACGTCCGTCATAATTAATAATTATTTTCCTAATAAATGGCTTTATAATAATTACTAGTGACGTAAAGACGTCCAGCTGGTGTAGGTAACACTTTTGTCTGGTGTAACATATGCAAACACCACAGTGCCGATTTTCTATCCTTCTTTACAATATTCCCATCTAACTTCCTCTCGTAGACACACCTCAATTCCCTAAAAACTGTGCAATATGCAACAGGGTGTCCAATTCCAGTTTTAACAACTATTCTCCATAGTTGTTATCCCACATGGAGTCTATTTATGGAACGTCCCATCCTACCACCATTTAGTACCTTATTACAAACTTAACCAAATTCGATTTCATATATGATTTAGCTGCAGTTCTCGCCCTATATCTGATCGTATTTTCATCTAGCGAGATAACACCGACTGGTACGGAAACTGATACCCAATTTTTCAAAAACTGTTCCATTATTTCCCTAGAATGCCAAAGAGGATCAACTACAGCATCCTTATGTGTATACCGTAGATCTAATTGATTATGTGTTCTTATCTTTAAAAATCTATTCCTCCCCATGACTTTCCTAAAGTCATCGTTGCCATAGAACTTTTTTTCGACCAATACTCCTTCAAATAATTAAATTTATTTATGGAAGCAGATATCTCCAGTTCGACGTGTGCATATCACTCTTCTGATGTAAATGCCCCACATTCCGATTACTGCCCCCTCATATCCATGTTTCCCTTCGACCATTGTCGAACGCATCCGAAAAAAGAAAATGCATAAAAGATGAAAAATCCCAACTTCTTTACTGTTATTATATGCGTTGTCTACTACATGTTTTAGTAAAAATGCAACTTTGTTCGATAAACCCACCTCCGAATATAGTCACAGTGTACATTCCGTTGTGTCCTTTCATTTTGTTCCGACTTCCATCATTTCGAATTGCTCACATTCTTCTCCTTCGCCTTCTTCATCTGACCATGCCTCTGATTGCACAAAATTTAATTCTTCTTCCCCGTATTCATTCATTCTGTTTCCTGCTGACAACTTTTTCTAGGTCCATTTTTCTAGGTTATTTCTGATTCTCCTATAAAGGAATCCAGGATTTGTGACCGTTTATGTTCATTTTTTCTGAAAGTTTTTACTTTGCACAACTCAGTTTTTCCATTTTTATTGCGCGTACAACTAGGAAGGGGAGCCTACACTCGTATTGTTCATGACGGAAAAAAAGTCCGACCACTTTTTTTAATTTTTCGATTTCAGCGTTCTCAATGGACTAGGGAACAATATTTCCCTTTTTCAACCACTCACACACTTCTAATCACTAAGGCGTTTATTACTACCTTAATGTTTGGTATTTTTGTTTGGCACCATTTCCATTGATTGTCAGAAAAAGCTCATACAGTACTGCTTTCCACCAATCACAATACCGTATTTTTCTTACCGCGATAATAACCGCCCAGATGTTTCAGTCGTAAAAGGGTTGAAGTTTATACATTGTTTAACTGAGTTGAAGAAATAGGTGAAATTCATGCCATACCTCGTAACACAATGCCACTTCAATCTGTAAGACGAGAAAATTTCCTCAAGTTGTATGGTACTGAATACATTTCAAATTTACACTTTAAATAATGTCTGATAAAATGATAAAAGTTCAGTTAAAATTTTGGAATTTCTGTACATTCATCGAAACTACGATTGATGAAAGCCCCAACTGCACAATGTTTTTGAGTTTTATTAAAATGAATGTAAATCGCAAAACACTGTTTAATTAGTATTTTGAAACTGCGCTACAATAGGGACGGCATTTCATTTTGATTGAAAATCGTAGTTTCGTGCATTTTTGCAGAGAACTACGCTATTTGAAATGTGCCGTCTATTTCTGGAAACAAAGACGGTACAGAATTTATTATTCCTGCATATTGAAGAAAATCAGGTTTAGTTGGGAGTTTGACGAAGTTTATATTTTCCTTCCTGTCTTTTTGCCATAATAGTAACGTAACATTATGAAACATTGAACTGCAATAATTAAAAAGTTGTAAATAATGAAAAATGTAGATAATTAATGTGAGTTCAGGATGTGGCAATACAGTATGTAAGGGCAGGAATTAGAATTAAATAATAAAATTTGAGGACATAAATTCCAGTGGTACGAGTTCACTAAGTGAATGGAACGATAGTAGTGACTATTGTTTGATATACGTAGAGTCTTGGCATTATTGAAGAAAATATAAGGAAATGAATTTTTTATGAAAAGTAAGATAATTGAGAGTAGTTTGAATTTTATGATCAGTAAAGAATAGTGCTGGTGACAATGAGTAAATGACATTTTCAATCTCACCTGAGAAGAAGTTCTATGTAACAATACGTAATGGTAAAATGTAATTCTATGAAAATTGATATAGATAATGACGATACTTTTCTCATTCAATGCTCACCTGTCCAACCACGTTTCTTTGACTACAGTAGATGTATATGGCAGTTTCTTCTTCGCTATCTTGATGACATGAATTACCGTTGCAGAAACGCTTTGATGACGTGGAGAATATAATCGACTGGATTGGAATATAAGTAGATACTATCTACTTATATTTCAATCCAGTCAAATAAATTCTCCATATAATGTAGTACATTATATTCAATAAATGATTCATAATGAAATTTCCATTTTTCGTTGAGCCTCACTGTTATTCTGAGAATAACAGTGAAGTTTAGAATTGACATTATATCTGTGATATTGACGTGGATACATTATTCAAAACGGTTTATGTTTTGTGAGAAATCTGTAACAACAATATTAGGTAATTTAGAATAGGAATGGAATGATTTTTATTTCATTCCATGTGGTTTAGATGATTGTATGGTTCGATGCCGATGTTGTAATTCATTCCAAATACATAGTCATCAATAAAGAAATTATATGTACAGTTTTTTTTGAAGCAGGCCTCTTCGTTTGAGGTATGAGTGAAAAGTGTTTTTCTGTATTTCCAATTTCAGTCTGTGAACATGTGTCGAGCACAGTACTGTTTCTTGAGGATAGAAAGATGTAATAAATTCATTTCAGGCGTCTCCACGGGACCCATTATTTTTTTGATTGAAATTCATTCTGCTCATGTGACAATGATTGGAACAATAAAGCATTAACGGACCATTTTTTCGAGAAATCTTAGCGCATCCTCCGATTTTCATTCTTCCTTCTTTCCATATGTGGACACAATTTATTTTTTCTCCATCAGTAGTCACTGATAACCAATTATGAATCTGACAACATTTTTAGACTTAGAACTCTCCCAAAAATTGGGGGTTAGGAATGTAGTACTTTTTCATGACTAATTACTTTGTCCTTAGCACGACGTGTAAGTATGAACCTCGTACACGTTGAATTGAAAACTTGAGCAGTAAAAACATTTTTGCTTTAAATAAGGAAACATCAACGTTGATTACATCCATATTACTGTGATACTGAAGAATTTCGACGGAAATTATCTAGTATTACTCAAATTTGAAGCACCAATACATCACTACCAGAGTTAAGCGATAATAAAAATATACCTGAAATGAAGTGCCCATAATATACGAAAAGCCCTTCACTGCTATGCGCGGGCCTTGGAAAGTAAGTCACTAGTTCTGTATTTTATTTAGTTCGTGCTGAAATTGTACATACAATCGAAGTACACACGTAACCGTAATATGAAAAGGGATGTAACATAATCGTAACTTAATTCACTACTCTTTCTGTTAATGTCTGACGATGTCAGAAATGTTCTTTTACTACTACTTTTCAACTAGATGATAAATGAGGGAAGATCCCACAAGTTGTACAACAATACAATTAGTCATATTTGTCATAGTTAAATTAGTTACGAATTGAATTGTCTGGAAAATGTTAACAATAACTAGTTCATATGTAAATTTGGGAAATTATGAGAAAATTAGAATGTGTCTACAACTGGAATCAAAAGTCATCTCCTACTATTATATCACTGACAGTTGGAATTTCACTTCCGTTCTTGAAACTGGTTGAACACCGTTCATATTTTTAGCATAACAGAAAACATTATCATTTCAATTTCCAGCAACATCACTATTGTCTCATATGCATAAGATTTTACACCTACCGCTGTCCTCTAAGCAAATGGAACCACTTTATGAGATTTATTAAAAATTACCGTTACCTTCATCAAACCATTACATGGAAAAAATAATTTCATTTATATGTATAGATATGCGTATGTTTCTAACTTACACTCATATATCCATATTTTCAATTTTATAATACCGTTCAAGTGCATGTCTGGTATGGTAATATAACACACACGGTTCTGATGACGGAACAAGGATAATTTACAAATTACTTATCTAATAATGGTAACACCAGACTCAAATTAAATTGTCCCATAAATATCCGCCTACTCAGAATATATTGGTTCGTGTCGCATCTTGCAAACAATACACATACATAGGGAAGTATGTAAATTCTCTCGTCATACCATGCCTCTCCCAATGCAACTTGTTTTATATGTAAGTGCGAGAAAATTCAACATCGATCCTGATTCGATAATTATGTCTCAGGTCTGAAGTAAGAGCACTCACTACTCACTCGTAATGTTAGAGGGTAAGTCCTTCGTGATATAAGCTGAACTGAGGAATAGTTTTATTCATGGTTGTAGATACAAGTTCAACAAAGTTCTGTATTTAGAAACAACCTAGAATATACGAATTAACTGCAGTTTCTCCCCACTAATATCGTATAATGCTATTTAGTTGATAATGTCATTGAAACTGGAAATTAAAATTTTATTTATAACATTGCGCATGGCATGAACTCGACACTGTTTTAAGATGTACCTGTTCGTGTTTAAAAAAACTGCTCCACCCGCTAAAAATATGTACAATGATCAGATATATTCGGAATGAAACATGGCATGGGTCTAAAACCCTACTTTCGGAACAATCCGTAAATTTATTAACTGCACGCTGCTTTCAAAGCAGCGTGCAGTTAATAAATTTTATAGATAAGTTATTTGTATCACGTCTACTCAAAAAAACGGAACTATCTTCCGAATCATATCGGAATACTGTTTTGTTTCTTGATAGCACTTCAATATTTATAGAAACATACCATTGAGTAATAAGTACATTTTGAACATCCTTAAATATTCCCGCAAAACATCTGTCGTCACAGACAACGGAATTATTTCCCCGTAGATATGAAAATGTGACAGGGACGATATCGTGATAACACTAGTAGTTGAAATTCATTGAATGGAATAATCTTCACTGTACAGTTCTATCCCTTCTTCACCTTCACTCATTCTCTTAGCTCTTATCAAAAACTTCTATTCCTCCTCATACATGACAATATAAGGATTCCTCCTTGATATAAAAATTTAAAATGTGTTTCTTTCATCTATTGGGTATCACTTTCACATAGTTCCATCTTCACAACTCATATCACAGATCCAGTACAAAGAGAAATTTGGCGATAGGAAGAACAACTTATCATTGATTTATTTTACGGATCAAATTGCCAAATTTGTTCACTATCTGCATACTAGTTGCAAAAGCTGGTTGAAGAGACTTTCCGAGAAAGGAAAACAGTTAAATCATTTTACTGTCTCCTATACGCAGTTATCTGCCTGGTTTCTTGATTATTATTCTTGGAATTTAGCCGTGTACATTCTCCCTATATATTTGTGACTACCATCCACCTTCCGATTCACAACCTGTACTGCCCATATTCTGTATCAATCAACTTGACTGGTACATTGAATGTACCAAGTTCTCTTATGTTTTATGACTGCACGTTCGTCACTATATCTGATGCTACAGGCCCCAAGCCTAAAACATTATGTCATATATCAACATTCGGTGCTCAATTTGGGGCAATTTCCTTATAAACTATACAGCGCAACGTTTGGAAGTTGTTACTGTGGTAATATACTCAAACTAAACAATTTTTAGTGCATTTGTATGACTTATTCATTGTCCCCTGCACAAATTGTAGATTTTTTGGAGTGACCGTACACAGTTAACTGCATTAACTGAATGAGATTTGTATGACAACCTGTGTAAAACATTCATATTTTCAATAAAGATTGTAGTAGCACGGGCAAGTGATTTGCGAAATATTTACTGTCATTGTATGACAAATCTGAAAATAATTTCATGTTGTGTGGATGTTCCATAGTAGACATGGCCTGTGAACTGAGAAAGGTGTAGGTTGGGTGGACGGGTACTGTACTAAAAACTAAAAAACTACAATAGTTGAATATTGTGTGTAGTGTACATTCCGACTGAGCTTCGATAGACGGAAAGCGCTAATTGAAATTTTAGGTGGAACTGCATATGTTGGAGATCTCCCGTAGGTGGCGTCATAAAGAATCTATGGTGGAAAATTTAAACTGAATGAGGACATTATCCCAAACTGCGATGAATGTAGATCGAATGAATATTGTCATTAGGAAAACCCGGTTGATCGAATGAAAATTAATACGGAATCCATTCGACATCCTCACAGTACATGGAGGATGCATGCATAGTGCGATAATTTTCACATAATATCGATAATATTTCGGTATATATTGCACATACTGGCAGTCTGCTGCTCATGCTGCTATTTAAAAATGGAAAATATTATGATAAAACTATCTGGGAAACTTAATATGACATGTATAATATATGATATACTATATTATTGTCACAACTAAGTATATTATGCATGTCATTTTTTATCAAAAACATGAACAGAGAGAAACTGAATTAGTGCGTGAACAGAAAAATGACAGTATGATAAAACATATTGGAAGACCCATAATAAAGAACTCATAACAAGAAATCTGCATTTCCAATTCATATATTAAATAAGAACCAAGATGAAAAAAGAGAAATGTCAGTTAAGGAAGAAAGTTGAACGGGACTATGAAACATGTACCATTATTACATATTCTCAGCAGAATACAGAATAGAGGTGAATGCGAATGGATTTGCACGGTAACCAATAATGTTTTGGCGATATGAAAGAGAGCATTGAGACAATCATAGATGGGGAATTCAAACTTCGTAGACTTTTATGAGTAAATTTATATTGCCCAAATTATGGAAAATGTATGTAGATCAGGAATTCAGAGCTTGTAGTTAGACCAGTTCCGGAAATTAACGGGAAAATTAATGAGTCGCGATTTTGTGCGTGGTTGTTATGTTTTTAGTTTCGTTTTATCAGGAGAGTAGTAACAGCAGTGCTTTTACGACCTCCATAAATATATAAAATTACACGGCAATGCAGGAAATAAATGAATGAATAAATATGTGTACGGAATTAATGGCCACATTCAAGAGCTAAAAGGATTCCAATCACATTGACCTGAGACTGTGAAGTAATATATCATACTGGAATCTTTCTAGTGTGATCTATTCTCTAACGGTCGCAGGAACTTCTACTGGACTATTTGATGGTGTCCGTTACAAGTCCGTCTAAAAAGGATCGGTTTGCCACTTGTCATGATTGAAAAATGTATATTTATGGTCATCTATGTGCATCAAACTACTATCATATCATTTCCCATTATTCTCATCTGAACAATACTTTTACGGCCATTCCTCTCTCAGTGTTGAAAGGAAGGAAACCTTTCAAGATTTGGCGAAGGTTGGGATGCAGAAAAAGTAGGGAATGGTTTTCCATTTGGCGTAGGTTGGGATGCAGAAAATTACATCCTGGTACTCACTCGGTCGTAAATGGTTATGTCTTCATATTTGGGAAGAATGGGTAATATTGTTATAAGGGTCGTTTGGTCCCTTCTTTTTTGGTAGTCATGGTATGTGTTATTCAGTTCCTTTCCTGGTCTTAAT
>JAULBU010062003.1:0-11451 GCA_032358235.1 Odonthalia washingtoniensis | reverse complement strand
CTGCCGAATGGCGGGAGGGGAGCGTAGTACATGGTAGTGGAGTGGGAGTCACCGATACACTATAATGAGCAACAATGTCTGAAATACACGTAGTGGTTGTGAGAGGCCACCCTAAAATGTGGTACTACACAACAGAAAAAATATGACAAAAGAGACTGAAAAATACACGTGTCAAGAGCAAATTGCACCACAATTGGCAGGAGAGATTATCCTCATAATTTAGTTAAATAATGAATACGCGATTACTCGTATTACACCACACAGTTCCCCTCATTTGGGTTGCCAGACGACTTTGACGTCTTATACAATAGCATTTGTGACTCAAGCGCCGTTTCTTTACGGTATCTTCACCAACGGTATATAAACATTGTTTTTATGCACAGTGAAAATCATCATTTGTACCGTTTAATACATTTCATATCACATGTAGATTTGGCATAGAAACACGAGATTTTCAACATGATCATAAGCATATCATCCTTCCAAGTATACTTGGAAAACATTATTGCCCATAATTGACACATTATACTAAAATAGCTCTATAAAATAATTCTGTCAGAACTTATATTCCTGTTTTCTGCTTCCTCTTCTCTGTCTGGTTAGTCGTCCATTCGGAGGATTTCACTGTGAGTGAATGACACGGACTAATTCCACACAACTCTGATACCCTCTGTCACATAACATTTCCCAAGAATTGGGAAACTTTTCATGAAATAAGTTGCCATCCATCTGAAATCCTTCTACTCCTACTGTATTTAGAAACAAGTCCTGTTCCTCAATATTTTTATAGAAAATGTCTATATTTGCAACTGAACCAGGGTATTGAAGTGTACATAATACTGCTAATACAATTGGAAGTACTGATAATTATAATTTGCAGCCATGAAGTTTGAACTTCCCACTGAATTACAAATTACATTCATCAATGTTTCCAGAAGACCTTTCTTTGCTGGAAAGTTACATCTACCCCATACCTTCAGTATGGGTAATTTGCAAATATTTTTTTAACATTAATCATGTTCCCCATCATGTGGCGTGCCCTACTTTTGTACTAAGATCTCATGTAAAGTTTTCTGAAATTTCGATCAAAAATCCCGAAATTTGCCTTTCAAATATAGGTCCTTTTATTTTGAACATCCTACCTGAAAGTCCAATTGTCCAGCCTGTTTCAGTTGTTCCCGTGAATAGATTCATTAACTGTGCAAAACTTCCATCATTATATGAATTATCTATGTTTTGAAAATAGAACCTGTCTATATGCAAGAATTGTGTCTATACGGTATACAGAAATATGTTCAAAAATAAATCGCTGTGGTGACAATAGTGCTGTTTAACTACATGAAAGGTCTATTGGTTTATTAATTGGACAGTCCGTGCTATCTACAGAACAATGACTGTTCAAAAACGGGTACTCCTCTCATGGTTCATATGTATGGGATAATCGATCTCCTCAACTATTTATACTTAGTAAAGTATTTTTAATAATAATAATATTCATATCATGACATCCTAATTCCATTATCACTAGGATAGTATCTATTTAAAAATCTGTTTGATGAGGTAACTATGACAGTTTACTTCACGTGCAGATGGCATAGATTATATACAATCAATCTTTACTCGCATAGATAAATCCACCATCATTAAACGCACCGTTTTGGGCAGACATTAAACGTCAGCTTTTTTTGGAACCAGTTGAAATTAATCAAATGCATCTGAAGTTGTTAACTTTTTAACGCGTAAGAATCCACGCCTCTCCTTACTAAATTAGAATGTATAAAATTGTGTGATACTAAATGAAGGATGAATAATTAAACAATGTTCCATAATTTCTTTCCAGTTATACAAGACATAATCCGATCCTAAAACTGCAGTATTACTGTGGGTACTGGTTTTAATTAATTCCATCATATCCGATGATACAATCACATTTATTTTCTTTCTTCTAGCTTCAATAAACCGAAAGCACCATCATACCCTTTTTTGGTATGAAAAGAAACCAAAAATCTTATATTTATAATTTCATTTAGACCTTCTATTACTCTCCAGGCTAGATACCATAGTATGTATCAATTTTTGTTCTGTCCCACACAATTATCTGCATGCAGATTCAAATGATTCATAGGGACAGTACTTGTTCGTAAAATAATAAATTGGTTACGATTGTAATACGGCATAGACCCGACCTCGCTAGAAGATTTATGGATTCGCCAATGCCCTTCGGCAAGCCTAAAATAAAAGATTCATTAAAATTACTCCAATGAATTCCAAATAAATCCATTTTAAGACCAGTGACGAAATTCATGCTGTCCAAGTTGTCTAAGTAGATGAGAAAGCAATATTTTTTCCGCAAAATAAAAATTACATGTATTGTATCGCTATCCGGATCGCTTTGACCTTTTTAAGTTTGTGATTTATAGAATTGAAATTCAGATTCTGCTGCTTCTCTGTGTTGTTTCAGAGATTAAATTAAATGACCTTCAGAGACTCAGATGGGAATGTTTCAATTGAGTTACGAAGAAAGGTACAAGTGTCACAAAAATTGCTATCTTTATTTAGTATTTTTAACCATTTCCATTTCTTAATCCCCAAACTACAAAAAGAAACTTTCGTAAGTGGCTCCGCAGGTTCCCCACAATTATGATAATTAAGTTCCACGGCCGAATCTACTATAGAAATAGAAGGCTGTTATTTTAAATATTCATTATAAACTCCCTGCTTCGTTCCATTTCTTTCAAAAACATCACTGGTCTACCATCATGTGATCCACGACCTGTAGGGAAAGGAAGAAAATATAGTTCATAGTATCTATTCAAAACTGCAAATGCCACCTCAGATTGCAAAGAATGTTTACCACAGCGTGCCTTTTTCCTCTATTCCTCAGTCGACAACACAAACTAATCCATTCTCGATGACCGTTTTTCATAAATATTAAGTGTTCGTGGATGTATTTGTACAACTAAAGCAATGGAATTTTTGCCGACGCTAATACAATGCAAAGAATATGTTGTTGTTACGTATTCTACAGTGTTGCTCTTTCTTCTTTTAGTATTTTGTAATTGTAAATACTTAGAATTATATGCGGTTAATTCATTTTGCATTCCATCTTTCGCACATATAGGTAAAATCATTGCAATAACAATATCTCTTCTTGTACCTTCTAGTAACTCAGAAAATTATAATTTAAGCAGGTCATGGACATCACATGGTGAGTGACATTTACACATATTTTCAAACTGTTGAAAGTGCTTTTTTGCTTTATGTCGAGTAGAGGAACGGTCTTCATCATCATCTGAGTAATTATCTGTTAGTTGACTGTTCCCAATGTCAATGTTAACATATCGAGAAAGTCAATTCGTGCGAACATGGAATGATGTGGTGATGTGAAGAGACGGTTGATGTGAGGGATGATAAGACGAATGATTTGATGATATGAAGAGACGGATGATAGGATGACGGATAATGTGATATGGATGAATTGAGACGGATGACATGAGACGGATGACATGAGACGGATAATGATAAATGACGAAGAGGTGACAAAAGTGACGATCAGAGAAGAAGTAAATGGAAGAAAAGGATAAGGTGAAGATCATAAAAAGATGATAGCAGACAAAATGAAGATGATAACAAAAACTAAACAGGCACACCACGGGAAACAAAATGATACGAGAAACGCACAAAAATACAGGCGAGGAAATGATGAAAAACCTACTCTAGTACGCGGGGAAAACATACAGCCTTACACTGTACACGAAAAGAAGTCATACAAACTGTGTAATCGACACAGTACCACCCACTACAGTATTCTCATACAGTAATGGACTACATACAAGTGGAAAGACTCACTCGAAACTATAGACGATGACAAGTCATAACACGTGTGGGGTACTGTACGCCGGATTTATTAACGTTGACACCCGAAACGTGTACATGAACACACGTGCATTCTATTTACGAATCTGGATTCATTTAATTAGAATCAATTTCACTTTAAGCTCTTCAGAGATAGCGAATGGTGAATTAACATTACACGTGTTGATTTTCTCTTATCTCAAAAATCATTATACACACTTCATTCGAAACATGAATGATAATTAACAGAGACGGTAGACATTTCACGACATTTATTCAATTTTTTAATTACTAATATCTCAACCGGATTAGATAATATAGATAGAATCCAATAACAAAAACCCACACCTGTGGCGAGCTGAAGACTCACCAGTAGAGCAAGAGGTGACTTAAGGGTTGTTTTGTTTGACTTCAACGCACGGGAGCCTTTCAGAGTTATTTAGCTATACCTACTGGAATATACCCTGTAGAGATATTTAATCGTATCAGGAAGATAGACCAAAAATTTGTGCATCTGACCGACATGTATTATTTAATTGAATGACATATATATTTAACAATTTTACAGGATTCTATTGAGAACTACTTACTTTATTACCTATTTCGTTGCCCAATTTGTTGTTACTAAATTTAGATATTGTTTTCCATATATTAAAATAAACTTAGGAGAGAGATACGTTTTATTGTATATATATATATTGGTTTATAGGTATACATCGAAACTCAAAGATGTGATCATTGTTCTCCTCATTGCTCTCCATCAATACGGTATTGCATATCTCATCCAAAGAATTTGACGAGACCTCCTATAAGTCTTGTTGTTGAAAATACTCTACATCAAATATTTCCATTCTGTAAAACGTCTCCTTCGAATGTGGACACCTCTCTGCGATTTAATTTTAATTTTTTATTTGTTTTGTCTGTATCTGGAAAAGAAATGAGATTTCAAATTTTCTCTCCTGAAAATCTTTAATGTGTAATGAACAGATAATATCTTCGTAGTCTGAAGGTCAATTCTGTTGAAACTTACACCATTGGATAGCGCTAGACTATAGCATTACAGTGGTACAGGTCACTCACTTAATTCCAGATCAGTCATTTTGAGTAAATCCCGGACGGTACACACATATTACATCAATATGATTTGAAGAATCGTAGATACCACTGATATGTATTCAATAAATTTGACAACACACCAAGACTACATGCGATAGGTTTTCCCATTGCGTTTCCATAAAACAGAATTAACAGTTTAAGTGCTGTAATTGTTTAGAAAATTCAACGCCCAAAGCAGATGTAAGGGTATTCCGGGACAATATACTGCAGTAGATATATGTCCTCAAATAGTTGATGCGACATCTGGAAAAACTCCAAAAATCGCCCGGAAGCGACGTCGAGATGTTGCATTGATCTCTGTAGGAATTGAAAAGTGTGAATATGCAATAAGGAGGATGTCTGTACTTGAAATTCACATAATTATTTTAGGTGTATTACGCCTGCGAAATTTCTGCAATAAAACTGCAATTATATTGCCATTATACTGTAAGTAAAAATACAGAATACTTCGCAGAAATCTGTAACGTTCTGTTTCGGAAATTTTTCAAGTACGAAGAACATGCGTAACGGGGGTGTAGTAGATGGGAGGAGCCTTCGGTTGAACGTCCCTGCCGACAATCTCGATCTACAATCGGTTAAAAGAACTACGGAGCCTAGGCGTGCCTCCCAAAGAAAACATACAAAGGAAAGAAGTATGGAACAGACATTTTTGTGGAGGATCGTTCTCTTTTTGCCCATCGCCAGGCGTGATCGATATGGGAACGTTCCATAAAAGCTCCTTTGCATGTCATTTAGAGCATATCTTATAGCAGGAGCGGAATATAATAGTCACCTATATCGCACCAGAGCTATTTCAATCTCTCAATATGCATTTAATTTTAATTCTCTCACAGATTCGCAATGCGTTTTTGACTTTAGATTTTCAAAGGCGGATATAGGACATGTTGCTAATGCTTTATCCTGGCCAGAAAAAAAGACTCATACGCAGCGAAACAGATACTCTGTATCCACTCTTCGGGTAACATGCGTAATTCTCAGACGTATGGCCAGTCCTTGCCGATGGGGAGATATGGTTCTACAATTTGGTAAACACGTATCACAACTGTCTGAGATATTCTGGGATGGTGTAGAGACATTTATAGAAGCTCTATTCTCCCTTTTGACTAGTCCTTTATGCTCAGAATATATATTTGAAAAGGCCGAACAGTTCTCAAGGGCCGTGGATCAGAAATCAGAATGTCTACAGAATTGTATCGGATTTATAGATAGAAAAGTGATAAAGATCTCCAGACAAACTGATAATCATATTCAGAACGTAGTTTATAATGGGCATAAGAGGAAACATGTCCTTAAATTTAGGGCTGTGACAACGCCAAATGGAATATTCCTGCATTTCCACCGTCCAATTGAAGGACGGCATCATGACTGGACGTTGTATGATCGTTCCAAACTTCATGCTCAGCTGGATGCATGCTTGGAGATTGGTGAGAGAAAGTATTGTATATACGGTGATAGCGTTTATAGCTCACGATGGTACTCGGAAGTACTATTACAAGGGGCTCATACGGTGGAAGACCAGAAGGCGTTCAATACAGCAATGGCCAAAAGCCGTGTCCCCGTAGAATGGATTTTAAAGGAGACAAAAATGTTCTGGAATATGATGGACTACAAGCGAAAGCTTCGAATTCAACAAGCACCTGTCGCCGAGCTCTATTTTTCGGGTATGTTACTATGTAACATTCGAAACTGCCTTTATCAGAACGAAATGTCTCTTTATTTCAATTGAAATCCTGCTTCTCTAGAAGACATTTTAATCTGGAGGTGATGACGGATTTTGAAGTGAAGCACCAAAAAAGAAGTTCACCTGTGAGAAATTACATTTTTAGTTCCCAGAGTGGTTTTCAGCGGTACTTGAATGCCTCTATCATTATTCTAAACGTGTCCAATTAGAGCTTGTTTGCCTCTTCTCGCTCGACACGAAGCTCCTCCATGTTCTTCTGACGTTGCATGTTCTCGTTTTCAAAAAGTCTCCCGTTAACAGCTAATCGAGCTTCATCGCTTTGTTTTAGAGCCGCAATAAAAGCGCCAATATCTTCATCAAATGGATTAGAAAACGATTCTAAATGACCTTGCTTTTTATTCACGTTTTAATAGGCGTAGTTGAATCAGTCTCTTTCCGGTCATCAAAAGATCTACTTTCTTCACCCGAAACGGTCCCACTTGATCATGACATCGCTTGAGTTCGTACGATGGTAAACCAACCGCTCCTTTTCAGCCTTGTGATCAATTTCTGCTTGTCGAGATAAATTCTTGCTGTTGTTATGGTCTTGTCGTGCGTCTCGTATGACACTCAAGAGATCCTTCAGTTCTCCACCAACTGCGCTCATCCCTTCTATTTTGTCTCTCTCATCAAATAGAGCCTGAATCCTTTTGTACCTGTCCTGAACACTCTTCCATGTAACAGGACAGGAAAGGCGTCGCGTAGCGTTCGTTTTGTTCGTTGCGTTTTCGAAGCGTTCCTTCGTCGTCCAATTTGGTGCGATGTAAGCACTTTATTCTGCCACCTCCCTAATAAGAAGAAGTATATCATCGGGGGCGAACTTTGGTCGACGGCCTGTGCACGATTAGCCGTAAATTTTCTGGGTGTGATGTGATGTAGTGCTATCGGTGCGGATGGTAGGTGATGCTGTAGTGATAGCGGGAAGAGTTGGGACCGAATAAACAGCAGCTGCACCAATCGGAGTGGAGTCATTCACGGTAGATGGGATAAATGTAGACATGGTGGTTGTGTATATGAGGAAACGACGGGTAGTTGATGTGGGGAAATGGAGTCGTTGAACTGGGAAAAGAAGAGTAGTTGACATGGAAAATATGAATAGTTGACATGGAAAATATGAATAGTTGATCTGCGTAGCAGAAATCGTTCGCCGAAATGGATGCACGTATTAGAAAATTCATTCTAGTTTTCGCTTCAGTAAACAGTCCCATTCCTGCAACTTCGGAGACGCACTGTTGCAGAATTCTGTAACGATTTTTTACTGTTTAATTACAAAATGTTTGCAGTTTACTTGCAGAAATCTGATGGCGTAATCTGTCTTCTATCGCAATTCATCGGAAAATGGGGAGTGTAGAGGTATGGTATGACCAATATATGTACACATTCAACAAAATTCAGTAGAAATAAATGTGGATTACACTTTACACATTACACGGTTCTCATAGATGAAGAATAATGTATGGAGTGAAAATAGAACATGACCGATAAAATTTTCTGAACATCCCAATTCTCAGAAATTTGTCCGACTATTCGAATGTTCGGATTTTACGCGAATATTCGAATAGCTGACAATTTTGGCCTTAGAAAATTGAAACCGGTGCAAATAGATTTCAAATACGGTGCAAATAATTATTCGGTATAGGTGTAGTACAAATGGCATGTCTATGGCCCAAACCATTGACGAAAACTAATATTAAACGATAAAATTCGGAGCTTTGATTTTCGAATATTAAGAGAAATATGCGCTTTTTCATAGGTGGGCATCGATTAAATCTTATTTTTTCAATTAGCTAACATAAGGGAGCCGATATTATATAATGTGAGGTCTTCGTTAGGACTATTTGGGAAAGTAAGCGGTTAAATATTGAAAACGGACGAAAAATTGCATAACGATTATGACGTATTTTAAATATTCGAACGTTAGAACGTTCAAACGTCCGTAAGTGAAACTAAATATATAAATCCTTCAATATCAGAACTTGAAGACTTCATTTTGAATATGTCAATTGGAATATTTTTTAATGTGGAACATTAGGAACGGAATGATTTGAAGTGTAATTTAATAATATATTCACATTTATCAGTGTATAAAAGCAAGAATGTAATATTTATATTCATATGAAGTAATCACACTACTCTGTTCTTCGTCCTATTCTCAAGAGGGTTGATAAATGACTAAACAACTCACAGAGTTGTCTCAGGCCGTCACTTTTGTACGTAAAAATCTGAATGCGAAGGAAATTGATCTAAGTGACAACACGGTGTGATGGATTATATCCAAATGCGTCAATGTTTTGTGCAAATGTACTGTATCTAAAATTTGGAAATGTCACGTGTAAATTTTAACTTTATCAAAAATTTTCGACAACAATAGCGGGGTTTGCCAAACGTAAATTTCAATACTGGTTGATAAAAAGACTACAGTAACTGTTATTGAAAAGTCAATAAAAAAGTAGGTTTTGGCAAAATCAAATTTTGATAACAAATTTATAAATCAATAGCTTACAGAGAAAATTACATGTAAATATTTAACATGCATATAGAAATACGAGCGAAATTGAAATTGATTTTTCACCTCCAGTACATATTATTGCGTCATGCCGAATCTGATCAAAATAAGATATAATGTCCTCACCCGACACCTGAAGAAAACAATGTTTACTTCCAAAACCGAAGGCTCATCATAACTTAGTAAATAACTTCACCCAACGCCTGAACCGTTATTTCACTACCACACTCGAATGCTGATCATAATTTAATATCATTACCCAACACATGCACCGTTATTTTACTATCACACCCGAAGGCTCACCATAAATTAGTAAATGACTTTACAAAACATCACAACACCTGAAGTGTTAATTTAATACCACACCGATTACTGATCATAATTTATTATCATTATCCAACACATGTACAGTTATTTTACTAAGTCATGTAATCTATTTGCGAAGAGAGAAAAAGCTTGTGCTTGTTCTCCATATATTTATATACGACCATCCTTCTCAAAAAATAGATCTAATTCTGAAAAAAGAAAGCTTGTGATTCTTGTCATATAATTATATCTAAAAACCCTCCTTGAAACTTATAAAATCAATCACACCAACCTCACAGACATGCGCATTCGCGATACATACAAGAGTGGACGAAGCAAGAGCCGTATCCAATATAACAACTGTCTCACGGGCACGAGGGGTAGATACATCTCTCAGTGTGATCTCTGTTTTCCTTAGAAGGATAAATTACGACTTGCAGTAACTGCAACTCGTTGAGGACCGCAATAAAGTACTGAAAGAAATAAAATTTAATTTAGCAATAATCGATGACAGAGTTTGCCTTCAAAATTACCGCTTTAAGAAGGAATATGCATACAAATTTGAAAGTATTGTGCAGTGACCGATGGAAATGAACATAACAAAGAGAAGGAGGTAAGGACCAATTTTATATTGTCATTTTGTTTGATTTGCCGTCGTCTATGAACGGCAATTAGATGGTCAACTCTGGAATTAGAGTTTGGAAAGTTGTTAAGCGTGCTCAACGAAATCTTTTATTAGTGATTAGAATTTTTCAATTCTAAATTCGGAGACCTCATCACGAACTATCGTGAAAATTTCATTCAGAGAAGGTCTGAATTATATGCAGAATCCATAGAAAAAAGAGTGCCCCGTACGACAGCTGCGTCGGATTCATAGACGGGACTTATATTTTTAAAGCAAAACCGGAAGGAGTTCTTCAAGAGCCACATATTCCGGTCATAAACGACGAAATGGAGTTAAAAGTTCAATCCGTAAGTCTACCGGATGGTATTATACTCCATTTGTATTGGCCGTTAGAATCAATACGACACGATATCACTCTGTTCAGAGCCTCTAAGTTGGATGTAGCGCTTGAAAGATCGTTGCTAATAAATGGACGTCAATTATATATATACAGTGACAGTGCATATGCGCTTCGAGCATATTTTCAAATTTCTTATCAAAGTGCAGTTTTAACTGATTTTCAACGAAAATCCAACACAGAAATGAATAGACTTAGAATGTCAGTTGAATGGGGTTTTAAAGATATTACGAAATATTTCACACATATCGACTTTATCAGAAAGAATATAATCGGTATAACGCCCATTTCTTTACATTACATTGTCGGTGCCTTGTTATGGAACTTCAGAGCTTGTTTGTACGGATCGCAAACCAGCCAGTACTTTAGCTGTGATGCTCCTTCCTTGTAAGAATATATGTTTGGTTTTCAGTAAATTGAAACATTTCTAATTTATGATTTTCTCATCGAACTTAACGTTTCAAGTAATTCTTTCTGTACATTTAATAACGCAACGCGTTCAGACGACTGTTCTGAATCGCGTTGCCTCATTCCCGAAAGCATCTCCCGCTGAAAATTTTCCATTTCTTTACGTGCAATCGCTTGATTCAAGTCCTTCTGTAATTGTTCCGGCATTCTCTTCGTTTCCAAATCTAAGCGACGACTTTCGAAATTTCTGTTGGATTCATGCACAGTTTTTCGAATGCAAATCGGTCGGTGTCAAGAGTAAATGTTGATATTTCTCTTTCCTCGTGCCTTTCTTGAAATTCGATCCTGCTTGCTCTGATTCTTCAAGTGCATTAATTGCTCTACTCATGTCGTCATTACCCCAAAAACGTCGTTTTTAGATGGTGTTGTTTGTGACGCCGATCCTTCTTCATCTAGTTCTCTATTTCTACGACGAATCATTGCAGTATTGCGTACCTCCTCCCTTGCTGCAATCAAAG
>JAULBU010061992.1:0-11452 GCA_032358235.1 Odonthalia washingtoniensis | reverse complement strand
CCTTCGTTGTAATAATTTGGCCAACGCGGACGCGCCTGATATGTTTTGACAATCCAAGATTCATTTTTTCTTCCTAACATAGATCTGTACGCTTCACCCAGTAGTTGCCTGAGCACTGGTTCCTTGAATGATTCTTTAAAAGAAGCCCTGAGTTCAGCAAGAAGCTGCTCCACTTCGTTCAAATTTTCATATAACTGCAAAGTAGTCGCACATAGTAACTGTCTTTGTAACCCTCTCTTTGCTTCGAATCGCTCCAATTGTCACCACCTTCCCATATGGAGTACAAATCAAATAAAATATTTCACCAGTCTCTATCAAGTGCTATTTCAACTGCAGTGATGTGAGAATCGTCATGTGTGTTATTATCTAAGCATTCTTTGAAGTTTCTGTAGACAATCTCCAAAACCAACTCAGAAACATTCAAAGCATCTTTCAACATAGTAATGGTATTCATAGTAAGTTCCAGGAGCCTGTGGGTATTCGGTTTGTCAAGATTATGACTATGGCGTCCACCACATACATTATATTGTTTTAGACAGAATAGATAATCCTCGCAATGTTTTTGAGTGTCTGCATAGTATTTAAATGGTTGTCTTTTCTCATCCCCTGCAACGTACTTCATATGAAGGGTTGTGTCTGTTCGCAACGAAGGCCACCAAAAATCAAGCCGATCAAACTTTGAAATTTTCTGGGTAGATGGTACGGTTGGATGACGTCTGCTGCATCTTCTGCATCTGCTGCATCTGCTGCATCACCAAGATCAATGAATATAGGCCCAGCGAAAGGTTTACAAAGAATAAGGCTGAAGTAGTAATATTATTAATTCCCTTATACTGTCCATTCTTCTCCCAGTTCAAGACGGTATCAATACTATGTAACTTGTGAGCATATTCATATTATTACAAGTCATAATATCTGATTTTCTTCTTGCGTTATCAGTGGTAAAATGAACAAAAAAACAGTTAGTACATTCTGAATCAGTCATTTGAAAAGGTGATCCGGTGCTGCGGTCGCACTGTGATGGGAATCGAAAACATGCTCTGTAACAGATTCACCTCTGTTGATACGTATTAAATTCTCATTTTTTTAGTGAAGATAGTCTGCCAAACGTATAGCTGTTAACGATGATGCGTCTTCTTCGGAAGTACATGATATGCCTAGAAGTTTCTTAAAACGTGGTATCGGTTCTTCTCCTCTGACAAATTTCATTCGGCTAACGAACCTTGTAACAGACGGTCCTCTGCTGTGAAGTTCAATTATGTAAAACATTTCAGGATCAGTCCCCCCTTTCTCTTAAGTACCACGTAGAATGAACAAAAATCATCGGATATGTGACCAGAGACTTCTCTCCCAGCAATAAGAGCTGGATCGTCCCCTATGTTTGCGACTGCATCTAGAAATATTCGAACTTTTCCATATGATGTCATACCGTCAAATGCATGTATTTTTCCTTCAACGACGTTATCAACTATATAAAAAAGGACTTCATTAATATCTTGACCATGCGCAGATAGTGTTAGTATTCGAGCGGACGCGGACGAGCGTCTGTAGTTATGGAACAAATCAATAAGTATAATGTAGAATTCAACGACTGAACGTGTGTATGACAAGGACTTCTTCTGCTTGATTTCATCTGAATATAACAGAAATCTGTACACAACATTGGGAGTTCCATCATCCCATACTCGCTGATTTGTATGGAAATTTTTCCTCTTCAAAGAAGACTGAGTTACATATCCTTCAGATATTGTAGGCGTTGCCTTAACAGGAGCTCACGTTGAAACAGATATATTTGTTGCAGATATATGTTCTAGCTTCGACGTATCTATCCAAACGAGACGTTCAACTATGCAGCCGCCTTCCCTCCCAACAAATCAGGCAATATGTAGAGATACCTAGGGTGAGTTCACGTTATGTCTTGGGCAAATGACTATACATATATCACCAGGGAACGTGAAAAAATAATTGTAATTAGTTCCTGATTTTTCAGTTTAATACTTACCTCTGAGATTCATACTGTGACCAAGAGCTCTTCCTGTACTCGATTTTCGAATATCACCCCTCTCTTTCTTGATATTTTCATTATAATTTATTATTTTCTCCTTCACTGCAGATAACTTTTCGAACTTATGAGTTTCAGTTTGGGTCAAGTTGAACAATAAACGTTTATTTTCTGAAAGTTGTACATGTTCACCCTGGTCCATTCCATTTCTGTCATGTGTGCCCCGTCCGCGTACACACCACCTAGGTCCAACACGACACCTTATTAATAATAATTCCTCCATCTATTTTCTGTTGTTTACATCTAAACTTTGCGACCAACCCAGATCATGTCCTGAAGTAACGTCAGCAGTGTCAATTCTGTGAGCACACGGCACGTCAATGAATTCTCCAATGTCCGTGGGTACTGGTTCCAACGGTTCCTATATACGAAACCCAAAAAAGAGCATCCTACATATTTCGATCGCTTACGTTCAGAAGCAACAGGTGCATTCTCAATGGATAGGTGCGACGTGTCCAAATATGAATCTTCAAATATTTTTTTGTATATAGGATATATAAGTACATGATTCTTTGTCCAATCCTAACGTAGAACAATGGGGAGCAGTCCCTTGAGTCCCTTCTCTCGTTTGTTGATGTTACTGTGACATGTTGCATTGGCTGCCTATTTTTTCGACAAAAATTGTTCTCAATGAATGTAATTTCAATCTTCTGAAACGATACATTACGTAGTTGCTTCCATTGTGCACTTCGAATGGTCTTTCTTGTTCATAATTCAATCTCTCCTTTGGATGCAGTTTTTATAGCAGTAATTATTATTCCATATTCTTGGCAACTAAATATTGTCTTCCCAACCAAGCATAAATAGGAAATTATTCTATCCCATTCCACTACCAACCATAACGATTTACAGCAACCATTAATTCCTTTCTTTAATATGATGTATTTCTCTAACGGTGTCATCTGTAACGGTGGAATGGAGCTAGTATCATAATTTTCTTCTGCCGAACTTGTGTCCACTATGAAGTAATTTGCTGCTTCACTGAGTGTCTACACGTTTTTAGTAAGTTGATCCTGTCCTTCTTTTGATGGCCATTCAACAATTGGTGATAATTCATCATTTGGCGGTCATTCGTCATATTCGGAAGATTTCTCAGTTTCGATCACATCCTCTACTTCATCACGAATTGATTGCACTACAGGGGTTCCTTCAGGTGTAATACTTTGTACATGTGGATGGAAGTTTTCTTGTTTACTTTGAGATGTTTGTGTTGCAGATGAATATTTTGGCCAACCATTACTTAAAATTACATTATCCAAATGAAACGAATCATTGAAAATCTTATTATTTGTTAAGCGCCTATCAATTTGAGCTGTTTCCCGCATTTATATATGTATTGAGTCTCGTTTAACAGAATGGTTGGGCAGCGGAGGCTTACTAAGGATTGTGTGTTCCATAAATGTATTATGTTCGTGTTTGAAAGTGTGATAATTTTATAAGCGTACGCATGCAGAATTGTTTTAGATGGTGTTGGATTTAATTCTAAGAGCGATAACCGTAGATAATTGCAGTTTTTTACAATAGGATTCTAACTGTGTTAGTGGTAGATGTTTGTATATGTTTTAGAATATATTCCGAAAGGATTCTTAATGTGATAAATCCAGATTTTTGCAGATGGGAAACGATAGGATTTGAACAGCGATAATTATAGAAGCATACGCATAACGAATGTGTGCCAAAGTTGTAGGATATGATTGTAGAATTTTGAAGATGGTATATGATATGATTCTAACTGTGAGGAGTATAGAAGAGTACGCATGCGGAATGTTTGTAGATCTTGCTGGATATTATATTGCATATCTCTATCCAGTGCGTGCTATTAACTGTGATGATTGCATGCTCGTATGCTGGGAGTATGGTATCAAATTTTGGTAGCACCTCATTTGGGCACAACTCTGCAAATTAATCTTCCGTGCCTTGTCAAAGTTCCTGTGCCATTTCACTTCAATAATGAAGTGAAATGGTGTATGACGTTTTGATAAGTCATTCGATACTTATTTTCTGTATTAAAATAAGGGGCCCGGCACCAAAATATAGATTAGTTGGAATGATTGGCTGAGGTAATAGTATAGTCGTTAAATTTGTGGTTCCTCCTATTCATTCAGTTTAAAATGTTAATGTGTATCTGTTGGTATCATCACACGTTGTACAATTGTATTAATTTTCAGTGTCATTACTACAATCCAGGGATTGAGCTAATACGTATTAGATCAACTTGTAGGTGAAGTAAATTAGATTTTGAACAATAAATACATACACGTTTCAATATAGTTTACACTTTTTTCGACACAAAATTTATGACATTTAATGTAGAACAGTCGACCCGAATTCGGGTCGACTGTTTTAAATTTGTGTACCCGAATTCTGGTCGACTTTTCTACATTTGTGTCGGGAAGACAAAAGTTAGGATTATATTTTAATCATGAAAATACCCCGTTAACGTGTAAAATACCACGTTAACGTTTTTTAACTTTCCTGTTCAACAGAAAAGAATCTGTTTCATGTAGCCATATTTGGCATCAAAGTTGAACACGAAATCAAAGAATTCAGGATAGGTTTATGATAGATATGAGGGCATCTCTTGTTAGAGGCCGCTGAGTAACGAAAAGAGGAAAAAGGTGTATTTTCGGGTAGAAAAAATATTAAAACTCTCAAATGGCACAAGTACATTTTTGTTATGTGTATCTGTTCGAAAATTCCAGCCAATCACAGCACAGGATATGATGTGTACTATCGCAGTGCAGTGGTGTAACGATGGAATGATTGTCGTCTATGTTGTATAGTACAAATTGATGTGATTGAATGTATGTATTGTGGGCCAGTATGAATACACTCTGGGAGTGAGAGTCAAATGATAAAATGTGTCTTGTACAGAAAAATGCCGTTGGAAAAATTCACCTGTTGTGGTGTGAATGGACCATGTATCTGACGTGGGAGTGTCAGACAAAAAAGAATAGTATTATTATTCCGACTTTGTCTGACATTGCCAAGTCAGATGAAAGCGCCTTGTGTTGCAAGTTTTGTGTAGGAATCATCTGATTTATCTTCGACATTCGTAACAGCTTTAGACATGTTGACATCGGGATCGACGATACTTCTGCGCGAAGAGATATGCATGCACTTGATTATAGGTATTATGATCCATACATAGATGCGTGTTTCTTGTGTGAAGGTTCAATACTGGAGATACTATTGCTTGATAAAGGTGCCATAAAACTCGTATAACTTCGTACAATACAAACACCATTTGTTTTAAGAATATTATTATTTATTACTCCATCTACACATTCAGGTGATAACTCATTATTAACAAATGATCCAAGTAACTCAGACACTATTATGTCAGCATCAATATCTTCATTATTATCACCGCTATAATTTGTTAATAAATATTCTTATAAATCTCTCATATCACAAATGCGTTGTGTTAACAGTAGTAGTCTTGGTAGACGAAATGATGAAGAGTTGATCCGTGATGGGATTTATAACTTTCTTTCGAACATCTGATTCAAATAATCGTCTTGATCCCGCTCAATCTAGAAGCAAAATCGATTTTCCCACCTTCTTCAATTTTTCACTTTTCACCGAGGAAGTTATTTACTCATTCTCTAAAACGAAGACTACCTCTCGGAACTGGTGGAGCATATTCACTACTATGTCTAAACGAACGACTCCCTGATGGATATTCAATATCATCAACGAAAAAACGTCCCTTCAATAATGGAAGTAGTTCTCGTTTTCAACATCGATACATAGTGGTTTATAAATAGTGAGATGGTCTCAATTTCTAGTTCTTTATTGAATCACTTGTTCTGTTACATGTGTATCTGAAAATTAATCAAAATTCCATTCTATACTTGCATCAATTCTACTAGGTCCATTTTCCATACTCTTTTTTTCAATATGGTTTAGGTATACATCATCAAAATCATCATCATCATCAACATAATGAGCTTTTGAATGATCAATTTTAAAATATGACGACTGCTGACCATTTTTTTATTGTCGACTATGGGTATCGTTCATAATAGATCGATATTTGATATCACCTTTTCCATCTAGTTTAATGGATATTTGTTCAAGATGAATACAAAATGTTTTAGAAAAAACAGTAAAGACAACAGCCAAAAATGTCAACAGTAAAGTAATTGAAAACGAGGGATTGCGGTATACTTGTTGAGTTTCGCTGCCATTAGATTTCTCCCACCACGGTGAAATTTTAGTTCTAAGAGAGTTGTCTAAACAAAGTTTAATTTAATTCCAATTTGTCGTACATTATTTGGAATTGTGAGTTGAGTGACGGTTGTGATGTTTGAAAATGAAGTTTGAAGTAAAATATTGAAAACTTGTGTGGCGTGAGCATACAATTCAATGTGAGAATAAGTTGAGTGAGACTATAAGTTGCATGTTTCGACAATGTATTCGATTTCTTGCTTAGTAGTAGGTGCATAGGTAGCGGCAGTGGTTGTAGTGAGGCTTAGTGTGAGGGATGGAGATGATGATGGTGATTAGAGTGGTGGGATAGATGGTACGATGTTCTTTTAGGATTTGTTTCTGAAGAAATGTTGGCGCTTCACAAGCCATAAAAATCTCTGTCATCTTGGTGATGTCGGTGATGTCGGTGATGTCGGTCACGAACGGAATCGGTATACATGTTTCAACATTAAATGTATGAGACGGGTTCTGTTGACCAAATTTTTATTTCCCCATGTTAAAAATAGAACCCATCTCATACGGTCCCCGTCAGCAACAGAGTTTTCTGATTGGTCAGAAGTTTTAAAACTGATTTTTGTTTACGTTTGTTAATGCGTATAAAAAAATGCGTTGACTTCGACGTTAGATTTTTTGGAAAAACGCAACGTTCGTTGAACACCATCACCGAAGCATTTGTAGTGGGGATTTGCCCAACCAGTTGGAAGAAGAAGAGCGAGCTTGACTAGATCTAGACGCCGTATTGAAGATGGAGGCTTCCCATTGTTTTTTTACTAGATAAATTCGCCAATCTGTTCAATCCTTCGTCTGTGTCATCCTTCTTTCCACGTCTTTTTGTTTGATTGCACAGAACATGGAAAGCCGTCGATAATCTCTTACGGTATGACATACTGGTTCTGTTGACAACATTGGTCCCAACAGAACCCGTCTCATAGGGTCCCCATCAGCAACGCGATTTTCTGATCGGTCACAGCTCTTACCGTCTTTATTTTTCAAATTTTCAAAATTTTCCGGTAAATTATTTACCATTTATTGAATTTTGTCACTTCTGCATTTCCATTTAGTGAATTTCTTCGTTAAAATACTGTACCAAAATTGGATACGTGTATAATTCAATTTACTTGCCTGTTAAAGCAGATTGGATTCATGTTGCGATCAAACCTTACTCCCTTTGCCTTTTCCCGCTGGGTGTGGTCTGATCACCCCCCAGACATCCCATTGGAGCCGTAGAATAAACAACAGGTGCACCCTGTTGAAAATAGACTGTGATAGCACCACAGTCCAAAAACTTGGATATGCTCTCCCTGTACCATAAATTCTACAGTTTTGTTTGTGAGGACTGTATTTTTGTGTGCAAAATATGTACACACATACACGTGTACGTAGTTCCATCCTGAAACTAGCGAGTTGAATCATCATCAGAATGTAAATAACAGCAACAGCAGCAACATCCATCAAAACATCATGCTACGCCATCAGCTTCTACATTATAATTACATTCGGCACTGGGAGTGGACATCGACCGCTTACATCGTTCAGTAATGACATTAGACTCAGCATGGACATTTTTTGAGACATTCCACTGTCCATTAACACCATTCAGACAACCGTCATGGCTTGCACCTAGAGCTGTAGACGATGCAATACTATTCCTCATTGCGATGCGTGGCAGATGGTCAATCGACAAGGATGTTGTGCCATGGTCTCTTTATATCCTCGCGGACCTTCCCTTAATGATAATGGCGACTCATCCGACATTTTAATAGGAAGTAATAGTTCTGCTTTAAGAATGGGTACAGGTATGGTCAAATATGGTAATGTCGATAGAAGGAGACGTACATCTATGTTACCGCATTCTACAAAATCACCAACAACAGCAAGTAAATCACCATCTGCAACTACAAACAAAGGCGGTAACAGTAATATGAATACACCTAATCGAGCTACTACACCTGTGTTTTCAACACTTCGTTATTCTCCAATTCCAATGTCAATGTCAATGTCAGTGACACCCTCTCCAACAACGAAAAGGTCACCACACGCTCCACCGCCAGTCACTTCGTTGCCATTAACAAATCCTTACTTAGACGTAGTACGTTCCATAGCTTCACGTTGGAATTCGCTTTGAATCCGAGATTCCCATTGACTTCAACGGTATCACGTCAAAACACCGCTTCCCCCCTTTAAATATTATTTCACCCATTGGTCTACAGGCAGCATGACCGACAGACCAACGACTCCTTCAACGAAATCGAAACACAAAATTCCATCCTCATCTCTCTCGATCTCAACATCAACCACACCCTTTTGGACAGAATTAGAAGCGTATACAACACCTATTGATGTAGCCAATGGTAGTATAATCATATTGCCTATAAAAGACGAAGATTACGTGAGGTTATTAGGATGACATGAATCGGAACTGCGAATAGTATTTTATAGAGATCATGCGTTGTGGTGTCCGTATTGTCATAACGTACACTTATTACCAGAATTGAAACAAATTCCATACAAAGTGAAGAAAGTTATATGAGTAAGAAATCGAATAACTTTTTGAAAAGGTTCCCTCCGGTTTATTACCAGTTATTGAATTAGATAGAAAATTTATCTCTGAATCAGTGGATAAGATGTTTTTGACAGAAGCATTTTACAGATCCGTATGTGAAAACTATTCCCGATGATGATAATGATATGATGCAAGCTTTTTATCGCTATATGAGACTTGAACGTGTTTATATTGGTGCTCAATTGAGTTATCTCTGAGAGCCATTTGCTGTACTCGACTAGGGTATGAAATAGGTTCATCATTCTTTGAAATTGATGGAAAATTCTCTTGGATAATTTCATGGTCCTTTTCCTATCCAGGCGATCTCCCTCCTTTTGTCGACAATAACTTCTGTAAGTCTCTTTTTTCTTCTTTTTTTTTCTTCTTGATTTTACTTCCCATTCGTTTCCCATGCTTTTACTAACGTTACCTCACATGTGTTTTCTTCTATTCACTTAATATTCCAAGAGGGAAATAGTTCCGACGTGGGTATTGGACGTAGAACAATGGTAGGTTCGATCGATACAATGGGCGCTCATTCTACTTCTTCATCTAACTGTGAAAATTTATAAATATCAATTGGGTGCTAACGAAGTTGAATCGTACCCAAGTGACATGTGTACATTCTTGTGAGTTTTGTTAAAACCTTAATTAGAAGTGTGTAAATCATATCACTTTTATAACAATACAAAAATTGAAATCTGCAGCTACAGCACTTTTTTTATATTACTGTTAGCATGTCAGGATTTTCTTTTGCCTTTCCTCTACAAGGCATCTCCATCTCCGATTTCTATATTTTTCCTCTTACTGACACCGTTATTCTCCAAACCTGCATTTAAACACCTCTTTCTTCCAATTTTCTCACCTTTCTCACCAACACCATCACCATCACATCAACCGATCCCAGAAGTTGAAAAATGATTTAAAAGAAGAGCAGGCACGATGG
This sequence comes from Odonthalia washingtoniensis, assembly GCA_032358235.1. NCBI lineage: Eukaryota > Rhodophyta > Florideophyceae > Ceramiales > Rhodomelaceae > Odonthalia > Odonthalia washingtoniensis. The sequence continues at coordinate 1,687 of JAULBU010061992.1, read as the reverse complement.
TGACAACTTCCTTCTGTACCGCCTTCTCTACTGTCCCATTCCTCTACCTCCTACTTTAAATCCTCTAATATAAGGGCAGCTTTCGTTCAGGCCGGGTCGCAACAATTTCTGAACAACACAACACCGAATTGTATCTCAACCCTCTCCCTTCCACATACCGCTACATCAACAGGGAAACTCGTTATCATTTCTTTCCCATTCCCTCTCCCCTATTTCAACACACGTGAACAAGCGATGTCATCACAATTACATTGCTTTAAATTTCTAATTTGTGGCATGTTTACTTGTCATTACAATGATTTCGCTTTACATTACTAATTTGTGGCATGTTTAAGCCATATTTTATTTATCGTACATACGTATGAATATCTATTTTATTTAAAAATGGTGGTACTACCTTCCGTTTGGGGGGTTTCAACTTGGACAGTGGTGTGTAGTAACTGGTTGGAAATTATATCATTAATTATCACAATCTATAATTATCAAAACAACGACGTTGATGCGGACGAAAATTGTTAATATTTTCAGCCATTCCATTTCTTTGATCGTCATAGAGACGGCGACCGATATCATCAACATGATGAGAAGAATCTGGTCGAACACTGTGATCATCCAAATTAGGGTAGCAATGGTTAAGTATCGACAGGAAATCTGCAGAGTCGACCAAATTCAAACGACCCTCAGACCAGGGCATAAGATGCATCCTCCTTCAATAGATATGTCATCATATGCTGTAGGAATGTGAAACCATACAAAGTGTTGATCTGGAAATTTTAAGTCATTGGAAAAGCAGTATTTATGTTCCTTTCCGCAACATGACTAGCATCGTACATCCTATCAGCAACACAATTGAAATTTACATCGCGTACGCGTCGAAGTGTTTTATTATGTTTTATTGGTTTTTTTCTCGCAGCTTGAATTGGAAGATCATTCAATTTTCTCGCATCCATGTGACTGTACTGTCCGGTAGTATCCAGGCACTATGTCCTTTGGCGAATTCCGACCACCAGCATGCTGAAAACAATGCAGCATGCTCCAATTGTAAGAGGAGGTCCCAAGAAGGTTTTTATTCTACATCTGCAGACCTGATATGACTGTGAATGTAGAATACACATAGTGGAATCAGTAATGGAATAGCAGGAGGAGAATAGAAATGATTAAACCAATTAGGTGTAGTAGGATATACTGTTTTGAGGTATGGTAGGTTGGCAGGAACGATTGTTGTATCAAATGAGTCAGATGGGATTATTACATTATACGTTTCCATGAACGTCTGCTCCAAGGAGAAATTTGTGATGTGACCAAAACCATTCCACCAAAGACTTAACAGTTCATCTCTGTACGAAATTAATGGAATTTCGTTTATACCGAAGGAAGTTTTCCAATTTTTAGCGGACTCCTCCATTAAGAATAGGTCCATTTTTTCCAGATAATATGCCTCAAATTCATGTCTTGCAAAAGTGCAGTCAAATTGCAGTGAGGACGGTATCCGGAACCATTGGTGTGCATGGGAAAAATCTGATCAACGGTTATGAGCCTCTTGTGCACCTTCCGCACTTTTCAAGTCTGCAAATCGCTGTATATAAAACCGCCGGTTCGTACTGTTGACAACGAACCTATAGTAAGTCATATATATCATTGGTACTGGTTTGGCATTCCAATCATGTTTACCACAGAGTTTTGAAAT
>JAULBU010061981.1:0-11454 GCA_032358235.1 Odonthalia washingtoniensis | reverse complement strand
ATATGACTAACTTTCGAAATTTAATTTCAAAGTTTGACAGTTGGAAATATGACTGATTATTTTAAAGTCATTAATTTTCTCGGTGTTCATCTGCATCTAAATATCTTGCTATAAAAGATTGGAGCCCTCCCACCCATCGATCTCCGAGCAGTCTGGCTGGTGCGCGCCATGATAAGGGAGCCTGCGACTCCCGGACTGAAATCGGGACGCAGAGGTGGCTCACAGAATAGGCAAGAATTCAACGTAGAGGAAAAAGCGTGTGGGTTGTCGTCGTGCAAATTCTGGTTTCGTTTTGGAAGTCGAAGTATATTGGTGAGAATGGCAAGTGGGGAGCCGAGAACCAAAATGCGACAAAAATCGATTTCGTGAGGTGCGCAAATAATTTCTGGTGATTTATAGAGTTTATCCTGGGCGCCGTGGTCTAGTGTCAGCAGGAGGTTGTGTGGTGTACATTTTGGAAGATATAATATTTCCCTTTTGTGATTGGCCGGAGTGCCACTTTAATATTCTCTAAAAAATCCTATTGGTACAGTGTACCAATAGGATTTTTAGAGATGATATTTTGCAGCTTCCACTCGACCGTTTCACATTTCAAAACCTGTAAAATTGGGAGTGAGAAGCTAGAAAGAAAAATAAAAACACACAAGTCACCTTCAGACCCTTTTCCCTTTTTCCCTGTGTTCAACAAGCGTGCGAAACAACCCGCCAACATGTTGCATCCAGAAATCGACTACATATTGATTGGTCAAAAACGCATGTTTACAGTTATAATATAACTGTAAACTATTATGTCGAAATGTTTGTCACACCCGTGATCAAATAGCTTAAATTAATTATAATTTTTAATTGCACCAATGATTCCGTTGCCAGTTCTTGTTTTCCAATCGTCGAATCACCGTGAACTTCCATTACCTCTCTTGACGTTGTACAATCTCCGTCATGTGCTGCAAGCGCATTGATTAATTGTTGCAGCTTTCCTCTCAATCGAGATTCCCGTCAGCAACAGAACACTTTGTTGAACTGAGTTTGTGAATGGATTTAACATGAGCGGCAATGATAATAATTGCGTCATTATATCCAATTGTATCATCAGCCCCTATTGTCGGTATCATACTACCACGGCCGGAAACAGCACCAGCACCAGTTCCAGTAACATCATCTTCATCTCCAATCATGCATGCACGTGTACCAATGGATGAAGACGTAGTGTCATCCATAAATTCACGGCGACGTAAACCTCCTTCACTTAGAAGAAAAGCTCTCTTTAATTCTTTCTGGGCTCGCACCTTGGGATTACGTTCTGTCTGTGCAGACATTAGAGCTTGCATTTCAGACTGAAGTTTATGTAGACCACGTGCAAGTTGTGCCAGGTCCCATACTTGTTTTTCGATTGCTTCTTGAAATTAATTTAGACACTTGTTCAATAAGTTGAAGGGTGTTGCTGGATGAGCAAACAAGGTTTTTAGAAAGTCGGCGAAGAAAAAGTTCAATCTCTGCTCTCGAGGATGATCTAGATGGTGCACTTGAAAAACTGACAATACCGCTGCGATCAAGAACAGAAGCAGCAGCATCATCTTGAAGAAGACTGAAATTCTTCTGCAGGCTAATGATGGAAACATCCTGGTGTTGTATGGCCTTTTAGACTCGTTCAAAGTGCTTCTGTAGAAAAGCGTGGGATCCTTGCGTCTGAAGCAATTAATTTAGTAAATGGATGAACATGGTTGAGAGCAACGATTGTCGCATTTGCTGTTGACGACATCGTCTTTTATGCGTCACGTACAGAAAGAAGCATTAGTCTCTGTACGGAGTCCCAACCACGCCTGTTTTGTGAGACGTGGCATTTGTACAAATTTCCATAATTCCAACAGACCATGTAACCGTTCACATTTCAGCTCTTGAAGTCTCTATACAAAAAGTGCAATACACCACAGTACACCCCAAAAAGTGGGCTCCTATGCACTCCGGACGATCACACCACTTTTCGACCGTGTGCGCACCCGGTAGCACCATCATCGTCTTTCACACTTTCTTTGAGGCATAAACGATTCCGTCAACAGCATAATTTTCTGTTGACGAAACCATTAACAATATGTACCTGGTCGCATTTCATGCGACCAGGTACATATTGTACAATTATACATTTAGATATTTTTAAGTTTGTATGTAAGTTGTATTTCTGCATACAGTAATACATTTTTTCTTGCTATAAATCATAAGGCAAACAAATGGGGTGAAATTTTTAAAAGACAGCATGTGAGCCTAAATGCTTTCAGTAGAATTGTTAAAATGTGTAAACAGAAGGCATTACTGGCTCCGTAAGTAAAGGTGGGATGACCACTCATGGACTTAGAGGATCGTTAGCTTCTATATTATTTGACAATGGTCATTTCGACTCATCAGTTGCAATGCGGACTGGCCACAGAGAGCCAATATCATTGAAACACAACCAAAATTTAAGTAGTAGTAATGATAGAAGGCAACAGAGAGATATTATAGAAAGAAGAACCATACCTGGACCTTCAACTTCTACTGAAGCAGCCAGAAACAATGATGGTGCAGAAAAGTATTCTGAGGGTAACTAAAGAACGAAATTTTAACAATCATCGGAACATTTGATGTCGGGGAAAGCACCAGAAGCCGGTACTTCACGTTCCAACGGTACTCCTCCATCTAATCTGGATACAACTACCCGAAAGAGGGTAAAGGTCAGTGAAGATGATTCACAGAACATCGGTTATCATGCTTCAATATGTTCGATGCATGGTAAGTCTGTTCTAATTATCATAAATCATTACTGTAATCCTGAAACGGAAAATTGAAAACAATGCAGATGTATTCTTTCAAATTTTGATAAAAATTCAGATCTTCCTTTTTCTTTACAGTTAATGTCAGCACAATTTTTCGTGGTGATATCTCATGTTACCACGGTTTTGCGTGGAGACATGATTTATCATCACGGTTGTCCATGTAACAAATCTTGACATGTCGAGTAATAGATAGAAGGACCGAGTCCATAAATGTAATGGATGAAACTGTAGAAAGATGTATGTAAATGTAAAAATCCTGAATTAAAATAATAATTATGGGTGTTTACAAAATACCCAATCATAATGTTACTTGGTAATTTATTGGCAAAAATACCATCACTCACATCTTAGTGACGGATTGTTAGAACATGCATGGAACTGTATGTCCATATAGAGACAATGCTTATCCACATAGCGCTGTTCTGTAAGACGCCTTTTATATTCCACAGCAGAACAAATTTCGTACAACCCTACAATTCTTGAAAATACCGACATCCCCTGCACGTAGGGTTGTCCCTGGTGTGGAAGATCCTCCATCAGAACAACTGATCGAATATGGTGCAAATTGAATCGTTATAATCATTACATATGACTTCTTCGTGCTCCACATCATATTGGACAAACTCAGATTGGCTAGTTGCAGTAGCATCTTCGACAATAATTAGGGCGCCATTGACATCTATATAATCGTTCATTACAAAAGAACCAAATGGAAGCTGAACGTATTTGAGATAATATCAAAATTATTGTATGAGTACTTTTTATTTTTTATTATACCTTTTTCTAGATACTTCTATGAGATTTTTAACGTACCAATAAAATATTAAATCTGAATTTCTGCTCCTAACTTGTAGCGAACTTTCCAATCAGAACCACTGTGGAATAGTAACTGCATTTTCGATATTCTTTGTAGTATTCATCGCGCACAATTTTAACTAAATATTCTTCCTTGTTACTCTCTTCACCTGATGACACATTTCCCAGCACAACAGTTGGCTTTACTGGTTCCTCATACATTTTGCAGTATTGCTTAATACATCTAGAACAGTTACCTCTTCCTTCAAAACTTTAATATTTTCCAGGTTGATTATGTTGAAAATTGTTTCACTCTTAGAACCACAGGACAACATGCTTTAAAAACAATATGGTACTGTTCAATAAGAAATGCAGACGGAAGAGAGAAAACATACAGAGTAATTTCTTCCATTTAAACCAGTGTAAAGTTTTTAGCAAACAACATATTGTTAATTCTACATTCACTAATGAATTTTATCATTTCCAGTGGACATATGACGTTTCCTTGTGTGGTTTCTATGTGTAAATTTCCATTTTAAATGTCCAAAATATGCATCACATACGTTCCTCATGTGACCTGCGAAAAATAGTGGAAAATTAATTAAATATTTCAATCCTAACGATAATCTCCAAATAAAATTATTGTCTTGAATCTATTCTTATTTCGGCCACTACGATTGTCAGCATGCAATGCCAATTTTTTTTGTTTACAAATATAGTTATCCACTTTATGACAATGGAACTTGTGGTGGAACGAATAAGCCACCTCATCGGTACATTTATTTCAATTTCAATGTCTTATGGGTAGTCCATAAATAAATGTTTTGGTAAAGTTCTACTAGCAGCCCCCGAAAATTCAAACTTAAGTTCCTTTAGGAAATGTAATTGACCCGACTATTTCAGAAGAGGGGATAATAATATCGTTTCCGAAAATCAAATCCGAAGTGAATGATGTATTTGCTAATTTATTCTTTAGAATCCTTTCTTATGTGACAATAATAGAAAGACTCTGAAGTGGCCTATGATATATGGTTGTCTCCAGAAAATTTAACTAAACATTTTGTGGTATCGTCGGTTAAATTATCTAACATCATGTTGACTCTTAAACTGCAACTCAAGAGCTATGATAGCTCTTAGGTTTCAGTTCAAGATTCTGTTAGATACAAAATCTGGTAGTGCCTTTTGTAGCACATGAATTCATGAATACATGTGTCATAAAATTCAGTGCCAGATTTCGTAATTTTATTATTTAGATAAACATTAAACAAAAGTTTTATGGAATGATTCTTTTGAAAAAGTGCAGTCAGGTTTAGGTACTGAAAATAATATTTAATTAATATTTGCATATATAAAATTTCAGTCCAAGAATCTGCAATATCCCTCATAAACATGTTTCTTTGTGACATCGCTGTATAAGAAACAAACAGGTTCCTTTTCTGACGATCCGAGCACGATCGGGTACCAAATAGTATTTTATTCTCCATACCGTTGTAGAAAGTATGGTACGACCAAATATTAAAGTGATAGTCTGCCAGTCCTACTTTTAGGAATACTAGTTTGATGTCACATCAAACACGGTGTTTTAAAGAAAGTTGATGCTGCAACTATTGCAGAATTCCAATTAACCCTTTAAGGACGGGAAGCTATAAACAAATTTATTATATAAATAAGATAAATGTACAGAGTATTCGAAAAACGACAACATTATAAAAAAAGAAAAGAAATATGAAATCTATAATGATTGACATATTTGTATGAGAAAATCGTAAAATTGCGCACTATACAGGAGAACGCATGTTACGATGACATGCGCATGGAATGCTGAGGTCATTACGAAATATAAAAAATTGCGAGATGGCAGGAAGGGAAGGGAATCTTCCCCAATTGGGGAACATTTCCTTCCCTTTAAAGGACGATAGTAACCAACTTATTGTGAAAAATATTGAAGACAAACGAATCATTGATAAGTATAGCAACAAATTAATATAATATATTAAGAACAAAGACAGTAATGAACTGCTCCACGATAGACTACTCTGTAGGAGAGGCTGTATAAAGCGAGGAATTTGCACAGGAGGAGATATCTGCGTCTAATGAAGAAGGAAGCAGTAATATCGGACAGAAAGCTATCATGGAGTGCGGCATAAGTGGAGAGGATGAAACTGACACTACTAATAACAACAACAAAATTTGGGTAGTTATGGGAATGGCGGATATGAAACGAAAGAGAATATGTGTGGAAAAAGTAGAAACGCAAACATTCAGGACAGTTTGTAAAAAGAAGATGAAGAAGTTGTTGTTTGTATGCTGTGTGGTGGATCTCCCTGTTACTGGTCACAATATGGTGAAGAAATATTTACGAAAACGGATGCTATGGCAAATGAACCAGAAAGAGGTGAAACACCTAATGTTGTGCGGAAAATTGCAACTAAATGTTATACTCATGAAAAATATGGATATATCGGTAAGTATAAATGCATTTAACTTCCTATGTGTTATGGAAGCAATACGCTATGAATAGCCTGATGATGCGGAGAGTTACATGGGTGTTAAAGAACAATAATCTTTTGTTTAAAGTGATACTGGATGTTGGGAATTATAGCATAAAATGTAGTATGTTAATTTTTCCATGAAGTTTTAGCATTCTCAATATTATTTATGCATTTTACAAGACGTGTGAGCCGTTTCTTACCGATAGGTGATTCAACTTTTGTAATTTCTGTAATTTCTGTAAATACTATCGGTTTCTCTTCTTTGATTTCTGATCGTCGGTGATAAAATGTAAAACAGTTGACATGAAAACCTGTTTTACATTGAATACATCCAAAAGTTGTCTACTTCGTTAAATGTCGAATCGACAGATTTCATAGAGGTGTGAGCTTCGTGTGATTCAACCCAAGTGCAGAAATATGCATTTATCAAGCTTTACATTTTCTCTACTCTACACGTGTGTGGATTGATTCAATCAATTACTACTTATTTAGTGTTTCCATACTATTTCGTATCTAACAAATGCGAAATTGACTGAACGGAATTCGAAGTAGTTAGTATTTTGCTAACAGTTGAATTCTGATATACGTGTGCCATAATTTGACTGACAACATTATGTCAGTATAAATACCGCATTCCGGAGAGGATGAAAACAAATAAAGAAAAACAGACATTAATGAAAACCAGATACCCCCCGCTTTTAGCAACCCCGAACTCATCGAGAGATAGTTCACCCTCGGAGGGAGAAATCCAACCACAACACGCATTTGAATAGGCTAACCCCTGCGGCGGACAACAAGGCAATCACTAAAGTAGAAATACTGGATTCATGTCGACATCTAACCAATTCGACGAGACGAGGATACTAACTTGCCCTCCAGACCAACATCCGCAAAGGTACGTAATTTTATCAAGAACACGGTCACCCCCGAACCTCCAGCGAACAGCGGGTATCCGCTTGAAAGAACTAAACTTACAGTAGCCCTACTTACCTCTTTATTTTACTACGTGACTTTTCCTACGTTTGGAGTAACTCTTTTGTTAGCCGCGATTCGACATTAAACCATATTCTGAGCATATTCGACATAAGTAATATGGCGTAGTTTTCTTACCTAAAGTTTTAATTATGATGTGTTTATCCAAATTGTTTGATAAATTATCAACATAATTTTTATTACCATTTGTTTATGATAGTCTTCTAGCAAGTGCAGACTTTCGCTTTCCTAAGCTAAGAAATGGTTCAACCATTTGAGACGCAACTCTGCTTTTAAATTCCCGCGGAGAATAGGATACTTCCCCTGATACTTTGATATTTTGCAGAATAGTAAAAGCATTTTGAATGCTTGCGTCGAGAAAATATGTGAAAATTAACATTGGAACAGGTTTTTTTGATGTATAATACTATTTTTGATCTGAACTGGTCGTAACTGTCAACTGAGTTCATAAATATATTATAAGCAACAGCCGGAGACGGTACGTAAAGAGTAGTGCGTGTCATCGCTTCCGTTCCTAGCCAACGATTAAGATGAGCTAACCCATGGACACATTTTAGAGTGAAATCACAAATCCCTTCAACATCCTGTCGAGGTGTGTAATCTAAATCATTTGTATAAAATGTTACTACTTTTCGATCCTAAAAGAATATATCCAAAATTCATTGCTTTTGTTGTTTCTATATTTCTACCAGTTGCTTCGTCCAATACATGATCTAATAGCCACGTTCCCCTTTCAGAATACTCATGCATCTGAATAACTTTATTTATACCAATTATATTTCAACGATCAACGGTGTTCATACGGATGGTACTTGACATCTTTGCTTCACCATCCGTAAATATTAATAATTGTTTAGCCAGTAAATTTCTCGTATAGAAATTGTCTGCGACACACAGTCTACCATTTGACGTACGAAACATCTTCGTCTGATGTGACATCTGCAGAAACCAAAGTACAGATGTACTATATTTCTTTAATAAATCACTATCCAAATTACGATCTTAGACACCGCGCAGATCACGAAATAAAGTACAATAAGCTATCTGGGGTGATATACCAGAACGATTTCCAGAATTATTATCCCATATGCTATGAAGATATGGCTCTTCCCGACCTACTACAAGGTAGTACCTGATACCAAACTTTAGAGGTTTTGCTTTCATATATGATCTTACAGAAGTGCGGGCTTTGCACCGTATAGTGTTCTCATCGAGGGCACTAACCCCAACAGGTACAGCTATTCTGACGCAGTTCTTTAAATATTTTCGGTAATCGTACGTGAATGCCACGAGTCAATGACCGCCTCTTCATTGGAATATCTGTGGTACAGTTGGAGAAGAGCACGAATTTTTTGATATCTATCTCTCGATAGAACACGTTTAATATCATCATTTCCATAGAAACGTTTTGCTGACCAGAATTCTTTTAGATTACTTAATTTTTAGATTGAAGTGGCAATCTTTAAACCATCATACGCAAATAGTTATTCACTTTTGATTTCGTCTTTTTCAAAAGAACTATTTTTTCGGGACATATTTGAGTTCCTCCAATTTCGTACACGAAGAATGTGTTCTGTATGTAAAGATGGAATATGCCTCTTTCGTTCCTCGTATTATATGCATTTGTTACTGTGCCAGGTTGTAGAATGTGTAATTTACTAATATCAATCCATTTCCTTATATATGGAACCGTTTTAGCTAAGTCGTTTCGCTTCATACCCTCAACTTCGACTACCCCAAACAACTCAGATTCATTTTCTTCCATATCTTCATTATTCATTGTCCTTGCATCGTGGAAGTTACATTCCTCATATGAGTCGTCCAAGGTAGCCATATGTCGAGGGTTGTTTCACAAAAGAAAATTTGTGTCAGTATTCGTAGTCCAATTCTCTTGAGGGTCTTACGTCCTAAAAGTATACTACTGGGTCGGCAAGTAGGCAAATGGGGAGAATGAAACTCTGCTCGGTACTCTTTTTATTTTGCAGTAGACACAACTTGGTGTTGTGCCTTTTATACGCAAAAATGACACCAACTACATCTCACAGGAGAGTTCGTTGAGTCAATCAAAATCAATAAAAGAAATCAATGAATCAACAAAAATCAGTCAACAAGTACAGTTGGTCAAAATTCAATCCAGCCCGAAAAACCGAGGTGCTTACAGTGTAAGCATTGTTTGTATTTAACGGTAAGCAAAACTTACACCTCGCCCTCGATTTTTCGGGCTGGATTGAATTTTGACCAACTGTATTGCTTACAGTTTACTCTAAGCAATACTTACACTGTAAGCCCCTCGATTTTTCGGCGCCTGCGGCGGGCAGGTCAACCCATCGTCATTCCAACAGTAAATACTCATTATAATAAACAAAACATAGAACTCATGTTTGCTTACAGATTGCCCCATGAACACATTGCTTATTTCTCCATCACTTGTTTCTCCACTCATGGCGTAAATACTCGTCATTATAATAGCAACCTCCCGGGTCAGTTTCCCTGGGTCTGATTACTGGTTGGGGTGCTGTTATCCTTTCCCGTCTTCAGGTTATTGTTTTCCTGGCGTTCGAGTGCGAACTGCGTCACACGGTACGATGTTCCTGACACCATGGACTTGTATGATGGCGAAAACTTCTCGTAGTTGGTGATAAATTTCTCCACGTAGGAGTAATGCAACGGGTACTTCGGTGAGATGTGGTCTAATCCATAACATTGGTGACAAATCAATGGCTGGTGTGTCTGGTCGCTGCGGTTGTTGGAACTCCATCCCACTCGATTCGATATCTGGTCACGTCCACCAAACTTGATGTATCCCGGTCTCACCGTGTTGTTTCCGTGCCAGTTCAATTCCTGGTTACTTCCCCTCCCAACGAAGTGGATGGCAAATCATTGGTGTCCAACGACTCTTCAGGAGCCGTCATGTTGTACTCGGCTTCGGTTGATTGATGGTCATGGATTCTTCCGCGAAATGTACTTCGGGTATGGCTTTCGATCCCCAACTTGGTGCTGTTAAGGTTCGCTTTCCCACGAGTTGGGCTCCGTACACGTTGTAGTGCAATGGACTTCCAGAAGGAAGGTTGAAGGGACCTGCACCAAGGTGTCCGGTTCCTTCTTTCCGCTGTAGCGTGTCGAGAAGATCACTCTACCGATGGCGGAGGGATTGGATAAATGTAAGTGGCTTCCCAGTAAATATTTACTGTCTTGAGGCAATCGTTCAACGACAGGAGGTCGGCGGGTAGACGTGCGAGATGGTCGGACGAGTTCGTGTCGAATCAGATCGTACGCTTGTAAAGCAGTGGAGATCAACACGACTTGATAGAGTCGGTCTAATGGTGGCGTTTGTAAGACGTGGTTAGAAGCGACGATTGGTGAGTCGGGTCGGGGATGGCGCCTGTAAGGCGCAGTCGAGCGAATCTCGAAAAGAAGAGGTTCAGCCTATCTTAGCCAAAACTGGTTCGTATGGAGGCGAAACGGTAGTTGCGGGGGTAGATTGAGTCTCAAGGATGCTTGTCTTTATTAAAGTAAAAGTGATTCCCGGTCCAAAAGAACTCTTAAGTAAGCTTTGCCCGTCATGCGACGGTTGAGGTGTGAATACAGCATGCCCGAGTACAGTAAGATACTGTACTACACGGTGTACAGTTGTCTACTGACACGTGGTCAGTCGTCCAAATGGTCAAACTATGCAAAAAGTGAAAACGTGACAGCGTGATATAAAAACGTGACCAAAAGTGTGACGAAACGTGTCATGGCGTGCACCTTGGGTGTTGAGATCAAAAACAGTCGTGCCCACTGCAATCTTGACGGACAATTTCACTACTAGTTCGCACAAGACCAGGTCGACGCGTGTACTACACGACTCGCCCTGGTATTGTGCGAACTGGACGAGATGGTCGAACGTTAATTCGTGACGGTACTCGCTTTCCCGGAAGCGTGCGACAACCGTTCGAGTCTTCGGTGCTAATCTGTCCACGAAAAATGGCATCTTTTCTAGTTCGTCGTGTACATTCCCGCAGCGATAGGCGGCGGCGTTTAATCTGGACCCGAAATCTTGTTCAGATTCGTTTATCAACTGCCGCGTTCCACGTAATGAATTCACCGCTCCGCGTATAGCAGCGGGTGTGATGTACGTTCGTAGTAATGATTGGACAGCTTCTGGTCAGCATGTTACTCTTACGGAGCAAGCTCTGTTTCTTGTTGATCTAAATTATTTCGCGGCCTTCCCCGTAAGGAACTGGGGCAGGTTCATGTATGCCTGTGCCTCGGTCAACCCAAGTATGTCGCACTCTTCTACCTTTCTGGATAGGAATTCGAATACCAGTGTTGGGTCCTCTCCCGCGAAACGGTGTTCTTTCATGGTTAATTCCAGGCTCTTGAGG
>JAULBU010061970.1:0-11455 GCA_032358235.1 Odonthalia washingtoniensis | reverse complement strand
CTCGGCTGTTGAGGCTTTCGACACCGTAATGTGGTTGGCGGAAATGTGGACAGAGTTGACTGGAAACTCGCTAAAAGATATGATGAAATGGGTTCCTGAAGGAGCCATGCTGGCCGACCCACTCTCCAATGGAGACATATTATGTCTCCCTTGGAGAGTGGGTCGGCCAGCATGTATATATTATATTCCTCGAACAATGTACGCGAGCGACTTAAACGCTCTTCAGTGCGCGTGTTGCGCAATAACTGTTCGTTTATTCTGGGGGTACCGACCCGCACAGTGACTTGGGAGGATGTGTCGAGGTATTGATTTGTCTACAGTAATTTCAGTGTAATTCAAGTCACAGGCAGCCTTCACCCTATTTAACAAATGTAGGATCCGTGAACAGAGGACGACGAATAAGCTACTCGAAAACCTTTTCAAATTCTCAACACAATTCTCAACACTTTTATATTTATAGTGACGGCACTGTTCATGGAACGGCCCCATGCTCCCTTCATGATGACGCTCATACACTTCAACTCTATTCTGAATTTTAATTACAAAATTTCGTAAAGGCGAATCCCACAAATAAAACATTTAAAAAATTCAGCTAAGGATCCACGTGTGAAGAATTTGTTGAGAACAAATGAAATAGAGACAAGTGGTGCTCTAAGTTTTGGCGCGAAAAAAGTTATTTCAAAGATCTAAAATTTAGTTGTTTTTTCAAATATGTTTATGTTAAAATTTACAATTTGTTTAATTTATTATTAATTTTTTAGGCTTGTTTTTTATGAGAAATAGGAATGTTATAGGCCAAGGAGCATGGATGTTGACATCAACGTGTCCAAACGGATACCGCGCCCTTGTTTTCCTCCTTCACTTCAAGCTCACATCTCCCTCCATCTGCAAATTTTTGGAAGACCGTTGGTACCGGTAGGTCCGCTCTTTTCACATTCTCCCTCGCTCCTCTCAACGCCATTGCATCTTCCCTCCATTTTACATTTTCGTTTTGAGAACGCGCTCCGCCCAGCGCTCCATCCAACCCCTCGTTCCTCTGCTCCTCTGCCCCTTTCTTACTCGGTATACGACATTCCACCAGCGGTATTTCATAGCAGACATGACAGATACATCCGACGACAGGCCAAAATCGTCACTTGCGAAGCAAACTACCCCAACGACGTTAGCAGCCTCTAACGATGAGATCCAGAACGAGATTGAACGGGCGCAAAAGAAGCGCACCACCTTCCTACTCTCACAAGCACCTATGTTCAAACATTTCATCAATTCTGACGCTGCCAATGAAGCCGCCATAGACACAAAACCGAAGCAATTAGCCTCATCTTCTAAATCTGCCTCCGCCAAAGCTAAAAAGCGTATGACGGAAAAGGAAGAGGATCATGCCATGATGGAGAGTGCCCGTAGCGATGAGCAGGCGGCCGCATTGTTCCAGACAACCCGACTTAAGGAGCAACCTCGCAACATTACGGGAAAAATGCGTTCGTATCAATTGGAAGGCTTAAACTTTCTTATTGGGCTTTTTGAACGTGGCCTTAATGGTATTCTTGCTGACGAAATGGGCTTGGGAAAAACATTGCAAACCATTTCTTTAATCGGGTTTTTGAGACAGTATAAAGGTATCACTGGTCCTCATCTCATCATCGTACCCAAAAGTACGTTAGGAAATTGGATTCGTGAACTTAATCAATGGTGCCCTGATATTCGGGCTGTTAAATTTCATGGTACCCAGGATGAACGAAGTCATCAAATGACTCATCAGATTCAGTATGGTCAGTTTGATGCCGTTGTCACTTCGTATGAAATTGTCACTCGAGAAAAGAATTTTTTGAAAAAGTTTGCGTGGCGGTATCTGATCATCGATGAGGCTCATCGAATCAAAAATGAAAATGCACAATTGTCTCTCGTCGTTCGTATGTTCACAACGCAAGGAAGATTGCTCATCACTGGTACACCGTTGCAGAATAATTTGCATGAATTGTGGGCATTGCTTAACTTCTTATTACCGGACGTCTTCTCGACATCGGAAGTGTTCCAGAAGTGGTTTTCATCAGTAGAACAGGCAGAAGAAGGTACAGCTGAGTCGGATGCCGAACATCAAAAAGAAATCATTGGTCAGTTACATGCGGTACTTCGTCCTTTCCTTATCCGTCGACTCAAACATGAAGTAGAACATTCACTTCCACCTAAGAAAGAAACTGTTCTTTTCACAAAATTATCCGACATGCAACTGACGGCGTATCGTAACCTGCTGAAGAAAGATGTGGATGCGATCAACGGACGTGGTGGTGACAAAGTACGTTTACTTAACATTCTCATGCAGCTACGCAAGTGCTGTAACCACCCTTACTTATTTGATGGTATAGAAGATCGATCACTTGACCCGTTTGGAGACCATCTCGTACAGAACTGTGGTAAGCTGGCACTACTTGACAGCTTACTTCCTCGCTTGAAAAAAGGTGGCCATCGTGTTCTCATTTTCTCTCAAATGACGCGTGTACTGGACATTCTTGAGGATTTTTGCACAATGCGCCAACATTCTTTTTGCAGGATTGACGGAAGTACGAATGGTGAATTGAGAGATCAGCAAATTGCAGACTTTAACGAAGAAGGATCTGATATTTTCATGTTCTTGTTATCCACGCGTGCTGGTGGACTTGGAATTAATCTGGCGACAGCAGATACCGTTGTATTATATGACAGTGATTGGAACGCTCAATGTGATTTGCAGGCAATGGATCGTGCACATCGTATCGGGCAGCGAAAACCTGTGAATGTGTACCGACTGATTACCGAAAATTCTGTGGAGGAACGCATTCTAAGGAGGGCTATGTCAAAACTTAGACTTGATACACTCGTCATCCAGCAAGGTAGACTTTCGTCGCAAAAGAAAAATTTGGGCAAGAACCAACTGCTGGACATGATTCGATACGGCGCAGACAAATTTTTCAAATCAAATACGAACAAGTATGAGGAAGATGATATCGCAGTGATTCTTGCAAGAGGTGCAGAAAAGACGAAGGCGATGAATGAGGAAATTGAAGAAAATGTGAAAGCGACGGGTAACATGGATGTATTAGACTTCAAATTAGGTGCCGATGGATCGCAGAGGGATAGGTCGATTTTCCACTTCGAAGGTGTCAACTACAAGGATAAGAAGGACAAAGAAGGCGGAAGTCCTTTTGTGTTAGATGTTGGTAAACGTGTTCGATCGAAAGTGTACGATGAGGCACAGATATTCCGTGACCAGATGCGCGCCCAGGCGGCAGCATTTGAAAAGAAAATTAAGATGAAGTATAGGCGTGAGCCGACATTACCTGATCACATGATGTATGACGTGAGACGTCTCAAGGAGATTTTCCACATGGAGCGTATGGCTGTCGACAGATTCAACGCGGAGGTTGAAACAGCATTGCGCGATGATAAGGATCCACCGGAGCTTCCCAGCTCGAAAGAATCTTTATTGCCACCTGAGGTTGAGGCTGAGAGGGAGAAATTTCTTAATGAAGGTTTCACAACATGGACGAAACGAGACTTTCAGGGCTTCTTACGAGCTGTGGAGCGACATGGCCGAAGAAATCTGGAGAAGATCGCAGGGGATATGGTTGACATGAAGACGGTGGAGGAAGTGGTTATTTACTCCAAGGCATTTTGGGAAAAGGGGCCAGCGCGAATTGAGATGTGGCCAAAGATTATGAAGGGGATCGAAGAAGGTGAGCAAAAGATTGCACGACGTGAGGATATGGAACGTGCATTACAGTTGAAAGTCGGTCGGTATGGGAACGCGTGGAAAGATTTGGATATTGCGTATGGATCGAGTAGGTCGAAGGTATTTGTCGATGAGGAGGATCGATGGCTGGTGTGTATGACGAATCAAGTTGGTTATGGGCGGTGGGAGGATTTGAAAATGGAAGTAAGAAAAACGTTCATCTTTAGGTTTAATTGGTTCATGAAGAGTCGGACACCATTGGAACTGAAACGTAGAGTTGATGCGCTTATCAGGTTGGTGGAAAAGGAGAATGAGGAATTGGAAGAGCAGCAAAAATTGCAGGAAAAAAGGAAGAAAAATGCGGAAAGGCGACAGAGTCACCCAGACGGTAGGGTGTCTAGTGGGTCTTCTTCGCAGAAGAAGCGGAAGACGGAACAATCGCAGGTCGACTCGTTCTTCACGACCAAACCAAAGGCGCCGAAAACTTAAATTAATAAGAGGTGAGGGTGCACTGTTTTCGTCTTTTTTATAAAGGGCTAAAGGGCTAAAGTTGTGGTTGAGTTGTAGTTTTGGGCGCCTTTACTTTTATAGTTGAGTGAATATTTGCGTTATCGGTGCACCGTACTGAATTGCGAAGATGAAGAAAACAAGGCGCAAAGAATAAAGAGTGTTACTTTTATCGTTTTTATTATTATTGAGCTGTTAGTCCTTATTTTCTTGTTGCGAAGGAAGATATCCCATATCAAGGATATCATCAAGTTCTGGTGTGTAACCAGGAAGGCGCTGAACAACTTGACGCAAGTCCTCCGGTACAGGTACTTGCAAATTGATACGTTCCTTTGTGAAAGGATCAATGAATGACAATCGGCGAGCATGCAGACAAAGCCTTTGCACTCCGTATGTATCTCTTGCATGATGATTACGCTGTGTGTCACCATGTGAGGTATCACCAACAACAGGAAATCTAGAATAAGACAAATGTCTCCTGATTTGATGACGTCTCCCTGTGGCAAGTGTCGCCGAGAGTACTGCAATATCCGCATCACCACTTTCATCAAACGTAGCAAGACGCTGAAATTTCGTTAATGCGGACCTTTGTTTTCGATTCTTCCCATTGTTCACAAGATCCTTCAATGGATGATCATTCTCCCAATCTTCTTTCGGCATTTTTGATGCACCGAATGCGAGAACCCAGTATTTCTTTTCCGTTTCTGCTGATTGTAAGGCATCTTGAAGCATTGCTGCATTCCGTGGTTCATCCAAGCCAAAAAGGACTATGCCAGTTGTCGGACGGTCTAGCCTGTGTACTGGGAGAATGTTCGGATTCGGATTCATGGGTGACTTCAAGTGACTGCGCACAGCTGATAGTAGGAATTTCTCGTTACGACGGGAGGGGTATAGACGTGTCCGATGGACAAGAACGCCTGCTGGTTTTGAAACTGCAATCCAGCGGTCAGTAGCGTGCAGAACTTGCATGTCCAGGACGAGCTTGTCTGTGATGTCATCTTCATTAGCGGGTGGTTTTGGGGAAGCGGAGGCTTTTGGAGACGATGCTGATGGCGATTCAGTGTGAACGATTTCAATGTGTTGTAGAAAGTGATGATGATGATGGTGATGATGATGGGGAAGAGGGAGAGTCCCGCGACGTTGACGACATTTACGAGTTGGTGTGAAGGAAGACGTGCTAATTGATAGTGACGACTGTAACAATGGAGAACTGGTGAACGCAATATAATGGCGAGAGTACATGTTATGAATGGTATGACAAGCGTTTTCAACTATTGTCTGCGAAATTTGGAAGAAAGGTCAAATCAGTTTTTTCCGGTGTAGTCAACGCTGTCGACGTTAACAGCGGGATTGTTTACGATCTGAAACCTACTTTATTAGGTCGTCTAGGAGGGGGTGATTAAAAGGCTGTGAGATTTAAAATACTCGACACGTGTCCACGATGTTATCGTACAGTAATGGTCCGTGATGGAACACTGTTTTGGTTTTGAGAGGGGCCGCCCCGAATTCTAACATCATGGCATGCACAAAGGTTTTGGTTTATTTTTCGTTTCACCGAAACAAGGGAAACAAACATGAGGCGTGGGGAAATAAATGGGTCCACTCTTGGAGCGTAGAAATGCTCCAAATCCAATTTGTCAAAATGGGACCCTTATATGCCAGGCGTGTGCTCTATGACGTCACACTCTACGCACACACCCAATCAAATCGCGCCTTTTCATATTATAATGGTCCGATTTTTATCATTCATTATTGAACTGGTCCATCTAATATCAAAATGATCAAAATCCCAATTCTTTATTGTTGGCCAAGTCTCTCCACTGTTATGCGTACACACACCACCCTTTCTCTTGTACTCCCACATCCATTTTTCGACAGGAAACCCGACAATCGTTCCGAACGACCAACAAATTGACAACACCAGGAACACGAAAGAAACCTGTTGCTACTGCGTTGACTGGTTACCACCACATGACAACAACCGCAATAACACCTTCGTCTTCTACAGATCATCTCACGCCTTCTGCAAGCATTGTTGACGGTGTCACTCCGGACAATGGGGGCGGACGAGAGGAGGGTGACGTTGAACTTGCCCTCTTCCGTCGTATACGCTCAATTTCAAACATGTCTAGTCGTCCCACTATGTCTTGCCACACGCAGTCTCCGTCTCCTTCGTGGGGTTATAGTCGGTACCTTCATCATCCTTTGAGCATGTTCTCGTCCCAACCTTCGTCTACCGACACCCAGGAACATGAAGATGGTGCATCTCACGATCATGACCCACTAGACGAAGATGGCGATGAAGAAATCGAGAAGGAAAATGACATATCGAATTTATCTTCATCTCTTTCACCATCTGCTTCAGATCCACACAAGCAAGCAACAGGCGTGGCATGGAGAGACGCACTCGTACAGGCATGCGCATCCATGCTTGGAAAAACGTTAGATGAACTTCGAGCTGATTATAACTCGATGTCTTCTGCTACGCCATCAGCTAATGCATTCGCGAGTCAGATAACGACGTTTGAACCAATTCCACGTGACCTCGCTGACTATGCAATCATTTCAACTCTTAAACAACATGACGCTTCTTCTATGCAAAATGCCCCTTCATGGCTATTTAACATGATGGACCGCACCGGCACTGGAGTCGTTCTGCGCGATGAGTTTGTGCGTTATGCTCCCTTTGTAGGACCTATTGCAGACTTCGCGGTCGCCGGTATTATCTTTGACGAGCTTGTCAAAGAGCAGGTGCGTGTCGCTAGAGAAATTGAAAAAGAAAGGGAGAGCAAACTGTCTGAGGAGGATCGAATGCACCGAGACAAACGAATAAGGGAACAGCACCAACAGCAGCAAAAACAACAACGTCATGAAGACAAGCATGATTCACTGCAAAAGAACCAACGGGAAAAAGAACAGATGAAAGGGAGATGGAATTCATCCGGACGCATTGGGATACAGGAGAACGTGGTATCGTTGACGGGCGTCCGTCAGCGAAAAGTATCTGCTCACCCACTTGAGCACAGTGGATTTAGTTCATCAACAACTCGTTCACCGACACCGACAGAGCGAACACCACTGAATGGTACGCAAAATTCATACAGTCCCCCACCACCATCGTCAGATACCTCTTCGGGTACATTATCATCATCATCTACTTCTTCCATATCCACCACCAACACCATCGGCATGACAACAGAGCTGAGACCACCAAAAGATCTGTTACCTCCTGTCGGACTTCGATTCGACATGTGGCGACGCTTCTTCCAAGCTGTGCAGGATAAGCGACACTACGTCAATGACGAGTGGGTCCGCGTGAAGCGTGAGGTCGGCATTGATGCTGAAGAAACCTTGATAAAGTCGCAAGGTGCGTTGGACCACAGCGATTTATTTCCAACTCTTGGAAAGCTGTACTTAAGTCAACGGTACCTCATTTTCTTCGCGGCCGTCGGTAGAAATCACTACGTTGTTCGTCTTTGCGCTGTCGCTAATGTGTCCTTTGATTCTATTCCACTCATGATGCGTGATTGTGTGAGGCTTACGCTTGAATCTGAGGCGAAAGTAGCCATGGATGGTGTCTCGGCTGTACCGAAAGATAATAATGAAACGAGTGGGAAAGGAGGAGGTGGAGGAAAGAAAGGAAACGAAAAGGGACGTGTTGAGGAGGAGGACAGACAGGAGCTTCAGAGTCAACATATTGGCAGGTTAATGAAGCAGTTCATGGCTGGTAGAAAGGCTCTCATGTTTAGCCTTTTGGAGTTCAGGGAAACTAAGAGAAGGGACAACTGGGTTAATCTGATTAGAGAGATGGTTGCCGCACATAAATTACATGCGCAATTAGGGTTCGGAAGTTCTGGACGGGCTGTCAGAGACGTGCATAAGCGGCCACGCAGCGCTAGTCATCCAGCGGGGGCGGGCGTTGTCAGTTTGGATGATGATGATGATAACGCCGTTATGGTGGGTAGCGGTGGTAAAGGCGGTGGGGGTGATGATGATGGAAGTGACAGTAGTGGTGGAGGGAGAAGAGGGGGGAATGGCGGCGGTGTAGGGATCGGAAATGGAGGGGACATACGGAAGGAAAAGAAAAAGACGGTCTCCTTAAATTACACACGGTCCCCATTTCGAAGCGAGCCGTCACCTCCGCTGCTGGCAGTTGCAGCGCATTCGAACATTGTACGGTATCGCGCTCTACGTCGCGTGACTCTGAAGTGCGTGTCCTGTAACTGTGGCTTGTTGATATTTTCGCACGAGCAGCGTAATCCATCACTGACGAATTGGTACACGGATTCCGTAAGAGCGTACCAGAGTCAAAGTGATCGTACATGGGTGGAACGTGCTCTTGCAGCAATTCGTGAGAATATGGATACGAATGAACGAATGTATCGAGTACAGGATGACGAACCATTTGACATCGGGAAGTTAGGTGATGCTATAGGTCGGTTTGCGGAACTATGTGCACCTCTTGTTAGAGTCATTCAATTCTCCGATCATTTAATTCAATGGCGTAATCCACCTGCTACAATCTTAGCGATCTTAGTATGTATTGTGATTGCCGCTAATGGTCTAGTCCATTATGTACCTGCTGGTGTTATTGGCATGCAGGCTCTCTGGGTCGTAGAGACTAAAATAAACTGGCTTGGTTTAGGGATGGGTGGGTCGAGATCAGAAGACGCAGCACAAAGACAGCGTAATGTGTTGGAACTTGTTGCACAAGTGCATGATACACTTGCGGCTGGACAGAATGTACTGGCCAAATTAAACAGGGAACTTGGAAAGATACAAGCTTTGTTCCTGTGGGGCTGTGACGATGACAGAGATAGTTGGATTGCCGTTGGTGTACTTTGTGCTGTTAGTTTGGTTTTATTGGTCGTACCTACCAGGAGTTTGTTCCTGTGTTTTGTGTTCTTCTTGTTCTTCAAACATTTTTTGCCGCCCTCTAATCCCGCACTTATGTTCTGGCAGAAGATTCCTTCACGGATGGAAGTCGGTAGAATGGCTAAAAAAGCGAAAAAAACAGAATTGGAGAATCGGGAAAGGTTGATTCTGCAACAACGGAAACGGGAAAGCTTGCTTCTGCGACAACGGCAACACCAAATTAAGATAGCTTCGGAAAGGAAAGGCACATAAATGTTTCTTATACAGACATATTTATTTGTAGTATAATAACTTTACATTGCCTTGCGGCTCCTTCATTCTGTCTCCCTTTCTGTTTTTTGTGGTTGTCGTGAAGTAATGCCTTTAGTGGTAGCCGTTTGTTGGTCGGAGAATATTGATTTATTCAACTAGCGTCCCCTTTTGGACTTGATTTGATGATTGCGCTTCTTACGGACAAGTGACTGAGACAGCCATCATCATAACATGGTGCTCTGACTAGTTTTGGAACCATTGTGTGCAACACCCAGACATACATATGCAGGTTCTATTCAAACTTTGGACTAAACTTTTAACCCCGCTCGTCCCAACCACTATTACTGCCAAAGAGGTGCTGGCGTTACTATCACTATCTCTGAAAACGCCTGTTGGAATGTATCTTCCGTGCGTCACCGTCTCATTGCAATGGAAATGCGCGCATTTCACGTGTAACAGTGTTACCATTGAAAGTTGATGGGTAAAATATGTTTGGACTATGCAAAGTTGATGCACTTCCAAGCGAGTAAGTCGGTTGATGTCGACGGCTTGGGCAGCGGGAGTAGTTTGGGCGAGTGACTTCCCAAACGAAGTAAATAAATCCCTTTTTTTTTTAAAAGGCGGGATAGTTTCTGTACGATAGAAGTTGAGATGTTCAAAACTTGATCTCCTATTGCTGTAGATAAAGGCAATCGGAGGAAGGATACCATGTATATGAACCAATATTCCATAATAATACAGTATTATGACGTTTCATGTTCAAATTAGTTAAAATTTGATTGATTTGAATTGAACAAATTAGCGCCTTTTTGGTAGCCTCGAACTAACAAAACCATAAAGTAATTTTAATCATTTCTGGCTCTGCCTGCCTCGTCCCCCTTAATTTATTGAATTTTAACAGAAAACCGTAAAATTTACTATTCTGTCTTTCGCTAACTTTACCCCCATACGAGCCATTCTCGTACACCCTCCAGCCTTCTTGAAAAGTCTGCTTTCAGATGCTATCCTAGACTCTCGTCGTCGGTTTCACCACTCCGCATATCGTCTCTCTTTTATCTTTAAATACCCCATTTGCCCTCATTCATCTTCACCCATTTACGTTTTTGGGTAAGCAGAAGTAGAGAAGATGTCATCGACCGAACCAATGTCGGCTCGCCAGAAACTGGAACAATCTCGCCTTCGATGGCTTGCAAAGCAGAACGAATTACAATTACCACAGCCTCTTCAGCCGAATGCGCCTTCTCCTCTTCCTGCTCCTACGCCTCAACCATCAACCATATCTAGCCAATCCCCCCCGGTACCTGAACTTGTTTCTGGAAATGAGACTGATCGTGGAACAAGAAGTCAAGCTATATCCGAACATGGAACTGGAAACGGAGCTGAAGTATCACCACAGCCTCAATCTGAGTCGTATTCTGAGCGTCAATCTCACTCATCGGCATCGCGTGACACATTACAATCTTGCACAGTTCCGGACTCCGGCAATCGTGGTGGTGAGCGTGGAAGGGGAAGAGGCAGGGGAAAGCCAAGAGCATATGGATATGGCAGAGGACGTGGGAGGGGCCGCGAGTATGCGAACGACGATAATACGCGCTCTTCATCCTCTACTGATTGGCGTGCACCGATTCTCGACTCCGATCATAATAATCGTCATCAACAGTCCGACTACCACCGTAATCAGTCACACTGGAGAACGCCTAGTAGCAAGAATACGACACCTGTCCCAACTACTCCTGAATCCGAGTCAACTGTAGACCAATTACTTGGTATTGAAAAGGAACTTAATGTCGCCCTGCGAAACATTAGTCATCCCCGTCTTTCAAATATTTCTCGCCATTCTTCCAACAGCGCTGCATCGCCATCCTCCTCGTCTTTACCTGTCTCGATTCCGACGTCTGAGTTTGCGTTCGTCGACGAAAGTGATGTGTCCGATTTTGCAATACAAATTCCAAACCCTGCTGTTACATTTCCTTTCGAGCTGGACGACTTCCAGAAGCGTGCTATCATTAACCTTGAACACGGGCACAGTGTCTTCGTCACAGCACACACGTCTGCCGGGAAAACGGTTGTCGCAGAGTATGCCATTGCGCTAGCTGCGTCGATGGAAGCTAAAGC
>JAULBU010061959.1:0-11458 GCA_032358235.1 Odonthalia washingtoniensis | reverse complement strand
CCGATTTAATCCAATTATTTGAATTGGTATTCACGTTCCTACTCAAGAAGAACACTTACTACCGAATGAGTCAGGATATAGCCTACTTGAACTAATTACCATATACGGAACGACTCGATTCCGAATCTCCTGAAATTTCTGTTCAACAGCAAGTTTCTCCGAGTATTAAGTCGATACTCGGAGCAAGTGCAAGGGGAAATAATTGAAAACGTAGATGATTCAACCATTATGGATGAACCATCTACTTTTTCTATACAACTTCTATGCGATTTGTGGCTGACTCAGACTCGAACTTACTCGGAGTCAGCCACAAATTGGAAACGATGTTCCATTTTTGGATGATATAAGTTATATCAGTCACTACTTGTATCATACAGTTATAATAAATTGAAGTTATATCAACGATATTGTAGTGCTGCTCATATTTGTGGCTGGCAGCCAAAAATATGAGGAGTATTACTTTGGTTAAAAATTCGGAAAAAAAATTAAAAAAAAATTTCATCCACATGAATGGACTGAAAATGTAAAAACTTATCCAATAGTTTTTATAATAAAAAATTACTTGATAATTTTTTGAAAATTTTCCCCATCCAGGTGGATGGAGAAAGAAACATTTTCCCAGTATGTTGTGCAGTGCTAATTTCTTACACGTTTCTTAATATATATAATATATATTAAGAGACCTGGAATTTTATATTTATTCTCTCATTACATGGCCAGAACCATTTCATTATAGTCATCATGACTATAATGTGATGTTATTAGCTGATAAAAAATGGAAATAATTACACAATAATTTTATATTTAAATATTTATTGAATATTATTTCAATATTGACCCAGGTTGATGGAATCGGGTTTTATATATATGTATACGTCAGATCGTTTTATATTATACTATTACAATACAATAGAACGTGCGGAAATGACTACCACTAGAATCAGTTTACAATTTCAGGATTACAAAACACATTGCAGAATCCATTTACACCATCGTCCACTCCTGAAATTAATTACATCTGTATCAGTCACACCCGTTCCAGGTTCCCCTTCCCCCGCACAACCAATATCGTAATTCATCTCCCAACAGGCGCTTCGCCAATTTTCAGCAAATTGCACCCGTTACCGAAGGACACATCTACACAAATACATCTACAGTACATCCATAGAACCCTTCAGAAACGATTCACCGCCAACCCCGTACGAAGTGCCATCCACAGCATGAAGAAGAAAAATCTCAACCGTGACCTTCTGCTTTCACTGGTAGCGATGTTTGACACCGAAGAATTCAAGAAAAAGTTCTCGGTCTCGCTCCCCGATTGCACACAGTTCTTCAAATGAGTATTACACAAAGTCAATACCGATGCGGCTAAAAAGGTGGTGGACATAGTCTCGGAGAGAGTGTCACGGAATGATGTTTCAAGTGCTCAAGAAGAAAGTCAGCCATCAGCTAAAACGGCAACTGAAAGGGAGACCACGTTTTTTGTATGAGCAGGAACGCAACAAACAAGAAAAATCCTTCGTTCAGCTTCGGCTGTTGCAACTTTCGCCGTAACGGACCCCCGAATTTTGCAATGTTTCCAAATAGCGAACAGCGATCTCAACATTTCCGTCCGTTTTTTGAATGGTGCAAGTCACCTTCAGATTATTTTAGGTCCAGTGGCAATGTCAGTGCGGAAGAACTCACATATCTCAACTTGCTTGATGACTCAATCAACAACCTTCGAATGCATCCTTACATTCCATGCCCTCTGCCTGGTTCCAGAAACATCGAAATACGCAGACACTAAGCAACGAGTTCATGTCAGGGCTCTTCCAACAAATGGTACAAGAATTGGTATTTGTGTGCAAAAGTTCATGAAGGCGTGGTTGTTGTTATCTAGTAAATGTGGAATCAAAAACTTGGCTGAAGCAATACGTCCGTACATATTCTTTGATAAAGTAACAGGCTAGTACTCCACATTGGCAGACCGTGCTAAGAATAGATTCGCTCCCATTCAGCAGAGACTCTCATTTCTACCGGATCAAGTGGTACACGTTTCGTCTGAGAACGTCGATAAGAAGGCTTGGTCTCGATCACAGGCTGAAGATAAAGCATTGCGTTATATACCATGTTCCTTCTTTTCCTCTTTATCAGATTTTTTGTTGAACAATACAGTTTATGAGCTTGATGACAAGCAGTTAATGCAATGGGAGCCTTTTCAACAATTCTTCATCAGTTCAACAAATGATATTCAACCGGATGATCCATCATTCAGAGATGCGTTGAGTACATCTCGAGGAATTTCTTCTTTGACTGTTCCCATATTCTTTGCTATATTACCTGATTTTGTGGCAGGAGAATATTCATTAACGTTACTAATACTTCCCGGTAAAGAAATTGATGTACCAAGTGGGAACAAAACTAGTATAACCGAATCAAGTGGTCGTGATCATAATGACACATCAGAAAAACGTAAATGTGCTTCAGGTCTCGAACAGGATTTCGGTAAGAAAAGAAAATCAGACGCAGCTGGAACTAGTTCGAAAACAACCACAACGCAGGTAAGAAGCGATGGGGTTGAAAATGAATAAATAGAGGATAAGGGTCCGGATATGGTGAACCCTGCTCATTCATTGGATTATGGAGCAGCGGATGTCCGATCAATGGATGTTTCAACCAAGAGTATGGAAACTGTATATAAAATATACGATGTAGACTTCATCGATATTGTAGAGACACACGAAACTGAGGTAGGTGTTTCACTGAAGAGAAAGGCCAATCTCATCCACACAGATCCTCCGTACAATACAAGAAGGGAGCAGGGTCAGGAAAATGCAGAGTACGACATTTTCAGAACTACAGACATGAAGGAGATGGTACAACTGATGGAGAAAGTCATAGCTCCAGGTGCGCATGGTCACATATTCTGCAGTACATTGCAATTAAATTCTTAGTATCTATATTTGGCTTCGGAGAGAAACAATGATGAAGATGACGATGACGATGACGATGACGATGACGATGACGATGACGATGACGATGACGATGACGATGACGATGAAGGTGGTGACGGGGGTGGTGACGGAGGTGGTGATGGTGGTGATGGTGATGATGGTGATGAGTCTTCAAAGTATAAAAACATTTTCAGTGTGGAGAGGCAACCGTTAATTTATGTTAGATCCCCTGGTACGTATGGATGTGAGCCCAGAATTTGGAGAGTTACTCATGTATCGATGGCAGAGACTGCAATTAACTTCTGACGTACGAGTATGGATAACATGTAATTTTACAATAGGAAAGACTATACAAATGTCGGAAAAATTGAAAGAAACCACCAAGGATATACCAATTGCATGAACAACATACCACGCATTCCGCACCTTGAAGTTATTTACCGGAATAATAATTCAAGAATGGTTACGCGGGGAGAAGACCTATGCTTCGTCCGGAGAAGAAAAATGTATCGTGGATGATGGACTTCGTTTCAAAATTCTCCCAGGCTAGCGATACGGTTATCGATTTCTGTTTGAGAATAATATCTGTTGCTAGAGCTTGTTTTTTACTGCCAAAACACAGCCGTTTCATTGGTTGCGAAAAGGATTCATCTTGCGTGACTCAGTCAAGACCGTATTTTGTGGAGGTTTATGCACGTCAGCTACTGAATCCGCTACTGAATCCGGAATCGGATTTGACAGCTGATTCCATAGTCACAACAGGAGCAGAGAGATTTGTAACGGAAATGGATGTATTAAAGGTAAGGAATAGGGTTGATACGTGGAAGACACCAAGTGGCCTTTTGCCTGTTCAAACCTTTCCAGACTACATTATGCACTACTTTGGAACAATCTACAACGACTATACAATTTTCAAGAAGTGCAAGAATGTGCTAATATCCTAAAGGGATGGAAAGTACGTTTCGATATTTTATAGCTTGGATCCGAGGTGCTTGTTTGGTTGCGAGGCTGATGCTCTGTATGTTTCGGTACGAAAATCAAGAACTAGACACCGCGAAGCTGATTTCGGTGTTTTCAGTGAGAGGAGTTTCGGATCTAATGAACCCATCGGTTTCTACTACGGAGCTCTGGTGTACACAGACTTGGGTAAAAAAGGTCAGCTCGCAAGAACATGTGGTGAGGGCCTCCTGGAGGTAACGGTTACAGACTTTGGAAAATGGGCTGCCGAGATTGACGTAAAAGCGACAGACGAGAAAGAAGACCAGAATTCCGTTTGGGTTGTACTACCACACTTCTGCGTAATGCGATACATTAACGAAAGTAGTTATTGACCGGGTGATTTGGACATGCAAAAGGCTAAAATTGGGGACATAAAACCAAGAACACCAAATTTGTCATGGAAGGTGTTTTCAAAACACAAAACAGCAACGTCATATTCCAACTATAGGATGATGGGCATTGTGCTTTCAAGGAACAGAGCTGTTGGTGAATAACTCTACTTGGACTATGATCGTGAGTATTTTTCATAATTCGTAAAACACGCATTGTACCAGCCAAGGTAGATTGGACTTACTTCAAATGTTTATTTCAGTAACAATACATTCTCCCGCATCTTTCCAATAAATGTTTCTATAAAATCAGATTTTCCATTTTTTCCATTTCGCCTTAGATTTTTTAATCATTTTACTTCGTTGTTATTCATGCAATGTCTTACTAAAAACTACTGCAGTAGTTTTAAGTTTGGTTTATTACACATTTTATTGAAATTTTACGTTTTACAGTGTGTCACATAACTACTATTTCGTTTATTTTCAAAACTCACATCCTTTCTTCGCATTTTCCTCAAAAAGTTAATGAAATTGAAAAACTTTTGGTCCATGCCGTCCCCAATTAAGATAATATGCAGATTTTTGGCACAAACTACATATTACGTAGTCTACTACGGACGTTTCATACAGAAATCTCCATTTGGGCCCCACAAACCCAGTTGACACATAGATTACATTCGGGACTCCCCCTCTTGGAAGCCAACATCCTTTTCCGAAGACACTGACGAAATGTAGTCTGACAAATTTTGTACATTTATTTTAATTTTTAAATTAAAAAAAGTTAAGAATGCCGAATTAATGTTAAACTTTTTAAAGCCCTCACGGATTCTGTGGGAGATATAAAATATCGGTTTATCAAAAATCAGACGACCCAAAACCCCAAAAAACTCGTATTTGTTCGATATTTTGGGAATGACCCAGGCAAATTTCCCTAGTATTAATGTATTCGTTTCAATATTTGCAACGAATTTAAAATCTACCTGTGTCCCAGCTAATAAATTCGAGCGTAATTTTGAATAAAATTATAAGACAATACAAATATCGCTTCAGCATTTCATTGGTTTATAAGAAATTCGAATTTTTGTCTAAGCACTACCCCATCTTTTTACAAGAATTTTAATTATTTTTTGTTCTACACGTTACACGTTAAATAAACATTTTATATATTTTTAAGGTTATGTTTAATGTGCTATATCAGCCAATCAAAACATTGAACGAAAAACTGAAACTATGAAACTATGGAATTAATTTTTTGTCGGTTTCAATAGTATTGGTAACATACAATAGAGCAAACTAATCTTACAAAGTTACCGGTTTCTTCTCAGAAATAGAATCTTTACTGAAAAATATTTTACAAATCAATACAAACATATGAAGAATTGGTTTGGAGTTCACTCTAAAGGATAGATATCCAAATTTCCTTTTCCGAGAACAGAATAAGTTGTAAAATTCTCATTAAAGCCCATTTCGAAGCGATGATCACTCCAGGTCTTTTTGCTGCTTTATGTGGAGAAGGTTTTAACGATTCATCAATCAACACAGGTAACCTACAATATCGGGATGTATTTGGCGTGACGCCCTTTGCCACCGCTTTTGTTCGGAACTTATCAAATTCTGTTTTGATAAATGATGGGTTTTCTGTCCATTTATTATGGACTTCACATTTTCTAAAAAACTACAGTACAGAACATGTGGATGCGTACTTATGGAACTGTAATAAACGTACATTCAGAAAATGGTGTTGGTATTTTATCAAAAAAATGTTCTTTACCAATTGTAAGCTCCTGACTTTATATTTAATTTCCTTTTTCTATTCTTTCTTTCCTTCTTTTAAATTTTATTTTATTTTATTATCCAGACAATCAAAATCATCTTTTGCCTAAGTTGATTTTTGTTTTTATTTTCATTATTAATTTGATTGAATGGGGAAATAGGTCCACTCCCAACCCAGAAAAGTCTGGTTTTTCTGTTCTATAGATGGTACAGACTGTAAAATTTATGAACCGACACCATTTAATCCTATGTGGTATTTTCAGAAATTTAATGGCCCAGGCCTAAGGTATAAGTTTGGTTTGTCGGTTCATTCCGAGAAAATTGTATGGGTTAATGGGTCCTATGCCTGCGGTAGTAATCCGAGTATATCAATTTTTGAGGGTGAAGTATTGGAATTGCTAGAGACTGATGAACAGTTTATTGGGGATAGTGGATACAGGCATGAAAAGTGTATTTGGCCTACTAAATTTGGGGGATTAGTAATGTAGTACCCCCAAATTTCTAGTAAATTTTTGAGAGGCTGCGTGCACGTCATGAGACGGTTAATGAATGACTGGAAAACTTCAATTCAGTTCGTAACATTTTTAGACACAATATCAAACTCCATGGATATGTGAATCATGTCGTTGCAAAACTTACAGCACTCATGATAGAAACCTCTCGCCACTTATTTCAATAAAATGTTTGAAAGCTTTTTATGCTACAATGCACATTAACTTACAAGTTAAAAAAATTAAATTCCCAAATTTTGATCTGTACTGTACTCATTTTTTAGGTTTAAACGAAACATGTAAATTATAAGGGATGTGGAAACCTGGGTAAGCTCTCGGAAATCGCAATATACTGCACCCCAGAACAATGACCAGATTTAAAATTTTGAAAATTTAAAAATGTACAGAGATCTTTCATTCATATCAGACTGATATTAGCTGTTCTTGAAGAAAATTGATTGACATTTTTTGAATATGAAAATTTGAATATGGCATAGAATAGTACTACAAAAGAAATTTATTATTTTTATAACCGGATAGGTATCCAGTAACTAGGTAACTAGGTCTAAGGCATTAAATTTTTTTAATTGATGTCAAACGAAACCTCTTTACGGTTTATTTTGTTACAAACTCTCTTTTAACCGTCTGCTTCAATTAGAATTTGCTGTCCCATAATTAATTATAATTAATTAATATAATTAATTATGTGACCAGCAAATTCTAATAAAAAATAGCAGTCATCGCTCCGTCGGTGCGACAAGATTTTTTAACTTCAACAACGAAAGCTGGAGAGAAGAGTAGCAGTCCAAATTTGGCGAAAGTTGGGAGCGATTCGTCAAATTTTGTATAGACGAAAATCTTCAAGAAGGGAATTCATTGGACTGTAATGAACCCGATGAGTCAAGTGAAGGAGTACTTCGTAAAAATTTCAGTTCTTTCATTAGAAACTCGTAGAACTTGGTAATGATTTCGTGAAGTGATTAATATTCGAAGCGCTTTAGCTAGCGTGTATAAACGTCCATTTTGTCGCGTTGGTGAGTGCAAGATATTGGATATTGGTAAAACGCAAGGTTCACTATTGAGGGAAATAATTGTAAATGAATCAGTCCTCTTTTATAAAAGAGAGAAAATGAAGGTTGGTTGTAAAAGAGATTTACCATTTAGATATAAATACATGGTAAAGTTTTGGGATTTTGCTAAAAGCAATGGTTACGGTTCTTTTGTGTTCACTCTACATGGCTACATGATGGTATCTGCTTCATTATGGTTCATATTATGGTTAAAAATAGATGAGCTTACAAAACTGACTTGGTCGGATATAAATTTATATAAATTTAATGACAACGGCGTGCCATTTACTTCCGTGAAAACGAAGGACAGAAATTACAGGCGGTCAGTAGATGGCCAAATATACGCATTATATAAGAAAAGTAATGAGCAAGTTGTGTGAGTTTACATATCTATATGCATGGATTAATAAATACAGGATTTATTGGGTACGGATATTTTGGGTAATGAACCATTATTTCCTCATGTTGATGAGAAAATTGAAAAGATCTTCGGAGAGTTATTAGTTGAAAACAGTTTCATGAAAACAGTCAATGAACTGACACATAATTGTGGAATTATTTATCATAATACAGTAGTTGAAGATATGGGGAAGTTTACGACATTCTGCTTTCGACGAGATGGTGCAAAACATAGATTTGTTACAGGTAAACTAAGGTGGTCATTATATGTTGTCAAGTGATGGATGGATGGGGTGTAGGTGATGATTAAAACGCCATTATTAGATATATTTTGGAAGAGACATCCAAGTATGAGAATAATTATTATAATTACATATGTACATGTGGGTCTGATGCTCGACTTTTTAATACAAAAGTTTCTACGATTGAAAATCTTGGGAGGGAAAGGAAATCTGTTTAGACATGTTTTAGCACACTGATTGCTCAAACGGAGCAAACATCGTCAGAAAATAGATTGTTGATATCTCAAGAGATCAAGAACTTTACAGGAACTAAGTTCCAGGCTAACAGTCTTTTATTCATCAGATTGATTAATTACAGAAGTCTCTCAAGACGCAGCGCGACTATGATGAACATGAGTGCAGTGCAGAAATTAGTCCTCATTCTATAACTCATGATAATAGTATTACAACAAACTACTTTAGTCATATTACTGACATGAAGGATTGGCGGGAACCAATTGAACAATGAGAGAGAGGTTATCCTAAAAAAAATTTATAATTATTCCTCTCAATAACTGGCCTCAATGCACTCTAACGAAGGAACTGAAATAAAAATACCGTAATAGAAAGCTAATAGTTTTAGATTACAGTAAGCTCGATGAAGATCTGTTCATCCAAACGTACATGCGAGATGAATGAACATTCAAAGACTTAAAGAAACTAAAGATAAAGTAATTTGGAGGGTTCATTTAATGAGCATGTGATATTCAGCTTAAAGTTCTTTTATTTTGTTTAATCTGCACTCCATTCTTCTATATTTATACTGTTTTCGATCAATTCTACTGTGATAAATAAATTGTAGGCAAATTTAACTGAGGTGTTATTATTGTACTCACCTTACACTATAATATATTCGAACTCATAATTATATATGTGTAAATGTAATTAAATACGTATTGTGGTTGTGTGAATAGAGTCAGTTCAGTTCGATTCAATAAGTATGAAGACCAGTACTGTAAAAAGTAATCGAAATTAATCAGTAGACAATATTATTCCATATCATACACAATTGTAAACGAAATATTAAAATTCTTGCCATAACAGCATGGTCTTCAGGGTTACATGAATATATATTAAAAATAATAAAATCATTGTTTATTAAAAAAAATTGTTTTACCTTTTTTATGGAAAGATGAAGTAAAAAGATGAAAATAAAAAGGGGGTTTCAGTTTATCAAAACCACTCCATTTTTAATTTAAAAATTGAATTAATCCAACAATTTATTTGTGGTTTGGTTGCAGGTGGGCTGTAGTGCAGAAGCGACTACATTGTTATTGGTTAAGCGTGACATTTTGAGTCACATCCATGTAACAAGTGTGGGTTTTTCACCGGCAACGAGTGTTCACATGGCCCGATTGTGCAGATATTGGCCTGAGGCGAAGTCCAGTGCCCAATATCGCATACGAGGGCCACTGTCTATCACGAGTACACCGGCTCTAGTTGAAAAAGATGCTTTTCGTGGCGGTCGAATGGCAAGTGGCTGACTGTTGGATGGAAGACGGTTGGCAGGTAACAAAAATTGAAAGGGTACCTACCGGACCTCAGCGTCAGTTAAAATAATTGATTAGTGGTTGCTGAATGGCGGGTGAAAATCCAATCGACAGCCGTTGGTCTTCCATTGATCCGCCATTAAGCGCTGAGATCGACCACTTAGCCGCCATTGGTGCCATTTCTATCAAACGATTGGTTCACAAGTGGCATGTAGTTGAACATTCAAAACGGAGATCGATCCGTACAGTACAGTACCACAGTGCAGTACTGTATTGACCATTCTCCGGTCATTTAAAGGCCACGTTTTAGATTGTATACTGTAAATGGACTGTAAAATGTAATCAATGGTTGGTGAATACACCATGAAATTTTAATGAAATTCATGTAAATCGATTTTAAATGGATTACGAATGGTCCGTAATTTGAGTTTAAAAATAATCAGTTTAATTAATGGAATTATTAGGAATGGTCGATCAATGGTGGTTTCAAAGTTATGTTTTTAAATTGTTTTTGAAACGTTATTAACACACAATGTTTTTTTCCAAAGAACATGTGTTAATCTTTAAAAAAAACTTTTATAAAATAATAATTTGAAAACAAATAATGTGCTAATAATGTTTTACAACTTGTACATTTGTAGCAGTTCCTCAAGAAATGATTGGTCAATCCACAGTTGACTGTACGCAAGAGTCATACTGTACATCATAGTAAATCCAATGATTCCTGCTATTAGCATGATCCATTCAGTTTTTTCATTTGTCGCCAGTTATTAATCTTTTTCATTAGCAAACCTCAAAATCAACATCAGAAGAGTCCAACATTTCTAAACGTAAAAAATCAACATCGCCTTCAGCAGCACCGTCAACATCAACAGCAACATCAACATCAAAAGTCAAAAGTCAAAAGTTACATCCACGTCAACAACATCAACAGCAGCAACAGCAGCAACATCAACATCAATATCAACATGAAAAGACACATCCACGTCAATAGCATCAATAGCATCAACAGAATCAACAGCCACATCAACATCAACAGCATCAACAGCGTCAACAGCGTCAGAATCAACAGCGTCAACAGCATCAACAGCCACATCAACATCAACAGCATCAGCAGCATCAGCAGCATCAGCAGCATCAGCAGCATCAGCATCAGCATCAGCATCAACATCAAAAGACACATCCACGTCAACAGCATCAACCGCCACATCAATATCAACAGCATCAACAGACGCAACAAAAACAACAATAGCAGCATCAAAAACATCAACAACATTAGAAAAATTAACAACAGCGAACGGCCCCGCCTTGGTATGCTTCCCAAATGGTCTATTGTCACAAAGTGTGAAAGCTAAGAAAAGACGGTATAGAGCAACTCCAGAACAATTGTGACAGACTGCAGCACTTTTTGAAAGGAATCCTTCACCGTCGGTGGCATAATTGCAAGAAATTTTCGAACAGATCAATATGCCTGCTCAAAGTGCCATTCTATGGCTTAAAACGCGTCGTGCTCGAGTTCCTCATAAAATGGCCTAAAATGGAAGTAGCTCTGTTCGTCTTCGTGATGGGATGCATAATTCTATCATTCATTCCCAAACTCAGGTCATAAATAGCACGCCAACAGCTACCCCAACGCCTTCAGTTACGCCGACCAAAACGCCAGGAAGATCCGTGCATATTATCAGGCCAT
>JAULBU010061948.1:0-11460 GCA_032358235.1 Odonthalia washingtoniensis | reverse complement strand
CTACTGTAAGTTAGCACCACGGCCTTACTATCTCCGCAACTTACAAGCGAGGGCAGGTAAGAGGAGAAAGGCTAAACAAGCGCAAAGCACTTCTACATCTGACACGTGTGTATTTAGTAGCCCTTTAGTAACAGAGCTAACTTAACAAGAAAACAGGTAGGAAAAACCATCCAGGGTGACACGTGTACTCAGCTAGAAGGTAACAGGAGTGGGAAGAAGGAAAGGGGGAAGCCCGACCGGGCTTGACTCAAAAATTTCGAGTAATTCCAATGAACGGTCACACAAATTCAGTGAAAGTAATTAATTTTCACTTGAAATAGATTAACTACAAAGTTGAAATAAGTTTAACTATTTGCAGATATTGACCTTTAATTTGAGTAGTGGTATTCGTCTCACTGAGACTAATTTAACTAAGAGAAAATTACAGATTGTGGTAAATCGTTCCCAAATGGGGGTACGCCCCTTTTGAAAATGGTGGTACTAATTACAGTCATGTCTATTCTCTGGAAATAAAGGTCTCTCTTTTACTATTCTGGATGAGTTGATCTATTGTGTCTGTCACCACTGCAACGCCCGCAACGATACATTTTTGTTGTATCGATCCCACCACGAGACGAAATGCGACACTGTTTAGGTCGGCCACGCTTCTTTGGATTCTGGTATACAATATTTTCATTATTCACCTAAACCTCCAGTCGATCGATGAACTGAAAAGGCGGAGAATTTCGGTACGGATTACAAAATGTTTCGAACTTATACACCTCCCAAAATGATGTACCGTACCATATGTCATTGCCCAATCTACCAGTTGCCCGCGCAGATGCAATCGCAAGGACGCAAGGAATTCCATGTCGCTGTCATACGCAGCACGACTAGGTATCATACAGAAATTCAACACACCTTTTGAAAATATTTACAGCCTTTGTCCCCTTCACAAATATCACATCTGATTCTCCTTGAGTGATAATGTTGTATGATCCTTCTCTGTTTAGATAAGCATTGTACAATTTTGTAGCGAAGGGATCCCTTACATACACTTGAGTGTATGTGAGGACATCTTTCTGTATTTACATGGCTTGTTATTTTCCTTTCGAAATTAGACCATATTTCAGCTCCATAATTGTATCTAGTGTCCCCAAAGGATCTTGCTGAAGAGCAGAGAGGAGGCGGAAGTTTTAGAAATCAACATTCTGACTTTTTCGGTGCCCACAAGATATAATGCTCTCTTTCTACCGGGCTTACGGCGCCCACAGTTCACGGTCAATGTTTTTCGAAGTATTCAGCGCCCTTACTATTTTTTATCACGTAGTTGCTCTGGGTTTTACTTGTATTCTCTTTCGGATTTTTCGGACTGTACCTCCCAGAAAAGAGAGTCTGATCCACCGAAGCCTACTATAGTCGCCACTTTAGAATTCTTAAAAATGTGGTGTCCACGCGCCATGTGCTTTTTATCGGGGTATGCATCATCGGAATATTCATTACGAAAGGCTGCAGTAATACCTTTCGACCGATCGGGAAAAGGTAGTTTATTGGCACATAATATGTGAAGAAATTTTTGTTGTTGAAGGAGAATTGACCTGTATCTTCGCTTTCGGCCATGGTGTCGAACTTGTCTGCAAGACAAGCTACGTTATTTGGGAATAACAGAGATATGCAATTAAAAGGGGTCACTGACGCTTATCATTGGCAATAATGAGGCTACGTTTCGGATTAGTAATTATACGTCCCTTCGCTCAATTTGACCACCAACACTAATACAGTAGGGTGTCTCTACGGGCTGGCGGGCCAAGATAGTGTTAGTATTCCGTCACTCCCAGTATTAGGTTGACGAATAACTGTTACGTTACTATCGCTCTACAATTGGTATTCAACCTGCAGTATGCTTTTGTTGGATCGGATATCGCTTCTCCGCTTGATTGTTTGAACCTGGTTGAGAAATGATTTCTGAAATGTCTGAATGTCGTTAAAAATTTCTGCTGGTTCTTTATTATTTTGTCAATGCCATCGATGATGGGTAAGTATACGAAAGGTAACAATCAGATTGGAAGATAATGACACATGTGATGAATTCTACGGCCAGCATGGTCAAATTAGGAATTGTTCTAATTTGATAATTTTGATTCTAAAGAGAAATATATGTATACGTGTTCTCATACATTTCATCGAGTAAGGAAGCTTTTGGATATGTACAGTATGGGTTTCACACAGTGTGATATCTTGCCTGCTTGGGTAGGAGTTGGTTACTGTAACTTGCAGTTGAGTCCCACAGTATAATTACTGTGCACATAATTGAGCCTTGTAGCTGTAAGTGTGAATACTGCCCTGCTGTATTTATCCTATATTTCCCGTTAGCACATGTGGGCGTTCTTCCTTATACGTCTCTCCCTTACTTGCTTCTTTGCATGTGGGTCCCATTCTTCTGCTATAGCATGTGTCATTTTCTCCGTGCGATCATACGGGTGTTATTATCTGCCTTCTTCTTCCTCGCTCGCATGACTAGATGATGTATCGTTTCAACGAATACACCTCTATCTCCTATTCCGCCACAACCTTTTTACATTGACCTTTTACTGTCATCGTCATCGTCCTCTTTTACTCATACTCATCCAGTCTCATCCTCCTCTTCTTCCATCCTCCTCTCTTCTCCTCCTTCTTCACTTTGTTTCGCACGAAAAGTCGTATAGATGTCATCAACATCGACACATGGCTATGCCTATCGACGCTGGTAATATATTTCTATTTCATTCAATAACCGAACGAACAAAAAGTTGACCTCGATCAAGCCTATTTTTAAAATGTGCTGCATCAACAAAGGGGCATGGAAGAACAGTTATGAGTATGTGTAAAACTGGTGAGCTTGAGAAAAATACTTTCTGCAAGACATTAAAAAATCGAAGTCGTGCGGTTTCTGACGACCCTGCGTCTTTATTTAGAAATTTTTGGGACTTTTGAATGAATGAGAGAAACGACGACTCTTTTTTATTGTTTATGAAGTCACGCTCACGATAGGGTGTATTTGATGGAAAATTTACACCCATTTGTGACTTGACTGCATGATTCATAGCCGGTGCACCAGGACATCTGCTTCCAGGCAACTCATCCCTCAGTGCACTTGTGCGAGAACGATCGACTGCCAACGAAAGAGCAGTTCTAATGCAGGTTATGTGCTCATAAACACTCCCGAACATACGTGCCACATCGTTGAAGATTACTTCACTTCCAACAACGAATTAGTCCCTCGAAAACGTACAAAAAAGGGGCACACATTTCCTACTTTCCGAACTTGTGTCATGGTTTTTACTTCAAAGGCAGATGCACATCCATTCGAAAATGAAGATCCGCCTTTGGATGATCGTACAATAACGATGTGCTTATTGTATGATATGTAATGGATTATAATATACTTCTAGGTCTCAGAAACATCCGCAAATCCTTGTCGGTAATACAAAGCATAGGACATAGGATATATCATCGGTTCTAAGGATTGTCGCGGAAAATATGAAAGACCTTATGTTTCTTTGTTAT
This sequence comes from Odonthalia washingtoniensis, assembly GCA_032358235.1. Classification (NCBI taxonomy): domain Eukaryota; phylum Rhodophyta; class Florideophyceae; order Ceramiales; family Rhodomelaceae; genus Odonthalia; species Odonthalia washingtoniensis. Next base: position 7,935 of record JAULBU010061948.1, on the reverse strand, counting down.
GTGACTCAATTTCACGCATTGGGTAGGACTATTGCGAAGGTGAGCGTGTTTTTGCTTTATTTTCAACTAAAGACTGGGTGTCATTCGGCAATGAAGCATCAATCGATTGAGAGGGCCGGTACATGAATGAATGTTGTTGTGGTGGGATTAATTTGAATGAATCACGACAGGTACAGTTGTGAGTGCGGCTATATGGAAGACTGAGCGCAAATTGTGCCGAATCGTCTGAAGGATTCTAGACACGGGCGAGTGGTGTGCGTGATACAGAATGGAAGGATGATGGGCGATCGATAGATGATGCTTAAGATGGTAGATGGATGATTATTGATATGGGAGATGATTGATATGGATGACTAATATGGATGAAGATTGATATAGACGAGGATTGATATGAATGATGGCGAATAAAATAAATAAAGACTGACATAGATGAAAGTGATTGACATGGATGATGAAATATGATAATGATAAAGATTGCTATAGATGAATATATATTAGTGGTAAGGGGATTATTGAAGTATCAATAGAAGGAGAAGGTGGAGAGCAGACAAGTCGACGAAAAATTACACGTGCAATTCACGGCGACAAGTGAAAAATCTGACAACGAATAACGGCCAACACTCCACAGGCAGATGAATGTCAGTAACAAGAATACTACAAGAATAACCAATCAGGGTAAAAGAGGACCCAGGTCATTGGCGACTGAAATTCAAAAGACGTATAACGAAATAACTACGAATACTGTTACACGGGATACAGAGGGCACACAAAACATCACATAACATGTAGATTGAGACTGTCACATAAGCATCGACTACAGTATGCGACGCAGAATCTGAATGCAGACTCAAGCTCGAACCGCCCATGACTGTATTATAACTGTCGGTAACAATAGATAAGCCGCCACTTAATACGTGTGTGAAACACGTGTATGCCAATGTAATGGTTCCAAGTTGAAACCATTACATTGATTTACACGTTAGAAAATTTAGCTCAAGTTCTGATACACGTGTCAGAAACCATTCCGATGTTCTTATTGTTCCTTTACTTATAATTATATCCAGATCCATGAAGAGAAGAAATTTGTATAGGGTTAGAAATTAACAATCAAAGCCAAATGGATTCAACAGAAAAATCATTCGGTTCAACAAGTCAGTGAAGAGAGGGATGGGGAAACTCAGCCTACAAGGCGTACTAGACTGCCTAATACCATATGGAGGAGCGAATCGGTCCCTATGTGTATTTTACGTGCATAGACCGACCATCTGCGAACAGAGCCGAGAGAGGGTACTAGAGAAGCTCTCTGACCAAAATCAATCCGCACCGTACCAAACTATACCATGTTCAAGGCCACGCCGCGCTTCCAGAGACTACTGTAATCACAAATAAATAATCGTTTGACTTTTCTCAAAACTCCCTTCTTCTATTCTTGATCGTATTCTTAATAAATTTAATCTTGGAACTTTTATTAGGGCCCGTTTCGACAGAATAGTGACGTCACGTTCTGCATTTTTGGGTATTGTTTCCAGAGAATCAACATGACTGTAAACAGTACCATCATTTGCAAAATTGGGCGTACTCCCTTTTGAAAAAGAACATTTATTTGATTTGAATGGGTGCTGTACACATTTCTGTAAACGTTGCACCGATTTGTACCCCAATATGTAATTTTCTCATTCCACTAATCAGTGTAACTGGATGGAGCCGGGTAATACAGCGAAAAGACTTACAGTAGGAATTATGCTCCCGTCAGGTGTTGGTGCTGAGACATTTCTCTGCTCTGGTGGTTGGTCTGCAAACGGACTTAAGATTACTCTCTCCAGAAGACTTACCCACAGTAAGGTCATTATTGTATTGTACAGAAGTCATAGATGGATCCTAACGAGACCCAACTAACTACAGTGCATGCAGTTTATACGTTGTGGGTTTTCTAGGGTTACGTATATATTCTTCCACCAACCAGTATATTCTGTCTTCGATTCGTTAAATGGCGTACTTATTCTCTATAAGAACTCCATCCGCACCATCCCTACTTACTTTTATCTCTCTTTAATTTCTAGTTTAATACTCTTTAAACTTCTTGTTTAATAATTGTTACCGATCTTTTTGTAGTCTATGAGTCAACCGTAAGTTAAAAAGGTTTGTATAGTTGCAAAACTCGCGCTCTCCCTGTCTGTAACTACCTGCATTAGTCGGTTTGCCCTTTAAATTCACCATCCTTTTCTCAATAAGACTGCTCATTTCGACTTATCCATTCGTCGATTCTTCGCCACCCATTCGTACCTACGTGAGCCCTGACCTCGTTCAATGTATTTTACTGCTCTACTGTAGCTATCTATCGCATATTCCATCCCGTACTACACCTCCTACGTAGTAAATACACGTGTATTAGTCACGTCTATAGTACTGTACTAACCACAACGTTGAGTGTATGGTGTTAAGCTATATAAAAGTTCGTTGCGGTGTATACTTCGACAGTGGGAGGTGGACGGCAATTACAAAGTACAATACATTGGCGCGATCACTTAACGGATTTGTTAATGGTTCATCAAAAATAGCTTTTAGTGGGTGGTGGTATAAGGGTATGAACGTATCATCCAAAATTAATTGGATTCAAAATGTTTTGAAGGAGTTTCGTGCACACTATAATGACAGAGTAGAATCTGTGGCCCGTATATATCTCCCCTTCCATGTTCATGTGAATATTTTCCTACCGTAACTCATTTGACATGGTGAAACACGCCATCTTGGATAATACTGCCAAAGTTCACTACTCACTCTCTGTCGAATCCTTCAGCAAAAACAAGCCTACATTATGAGTCTGGATAATTTATGCAATAAAAGATATAAAGGGATTTATAGCTATATGAACAAATCGGTAATACTCCCTTCTCGTGATTTGATTGACAGCACTGATACAATGAAGTATCTTTGCGGAATGTCAATCGAGATAGTGTTAATATCCCTGTCATCCATTTTGATGAAAGGTTGACAGACAACAGTTAGGTTATCTTCGCTCCGTCGTTTATTATTAACCCGCGGTAGGCTGGTTTTGGATCTGATATCCCTTCCCCATTCGAGGATGCTAAACCTAGTCGAGAAAATGAAAGTCGGTAATTGTAAAAATTGTAAAAGTGTCAAACTCTTTACTTTTGTTCTCACACCTCCGCAAGAAGTGTTATGTATATAAAACTGGTTCAGATTTTTCGACCGAGATCAAGAAGAACACCCGTGTGATAAAATCATACTATTAGTGAGTGATCAAATTACTTAAGTAAATTCTACTAATACCAAAACACATGTAAAGTAAATCTTCTGATTTCGTTACGTGCATGAAATCGATAAATTTCTGCATACTACTGTGCGTATAACACGAAACCTCGGATTTCCTTACATGCATAAATTCGGGAATTATTCACACTACAGTGCGTTTAGGATTGTTTTGAATTGTATAACCGCCCCCTTCATACGCCACCCTTTTCATTACACTCTCTTACCCTACTTCCCTTATCCGCCGTTCATACTGCCGACGTCGAGATATCCATGTGCTTCCTCGATGTTCCTATCCCCCCTCTCTCTACCTCAATCACAAAGGCGTGGTCTCCGTCCTCTCCTTTACAACACCACTGCGTCTTGGTCTCCTTCCTCTTCCTGCTCCAACCGTTCTCTCTTCATTGTGGTCACCAACTTCTTCCTTCTCTCGCCGTCACTCTTCATTGTGGCCTCCATCCTCTTTCTGTTCCCACCGTCACTCCTTCTCTTCCTGCTCACACCATCACTCCTTGTTCTATTTTTTCACACGCTTGTGTGTCTTCTTCCTAACCTTTTTGTTTCGTCGTCGTCTTCGTATTCTTTCAACTTCATCATCATCATCATCATCAATTTCGTCTCATCTTTCTGGGTACGTTTCTCTGCGATCACACGAAGCTATTAGTCAACGGTAACATTGACACTCTAGGCAATTAGCAGCACGACACGTGGCAGATGAATGTCTGGTGAGCGAATCAGATCGTGCCATATGTCATCAATCCTTCAGTACAAAATTGAAAACAATTAATTTTGTACTGTAAGAGCTGCCGTCTGGCAACCCATTTCATGCTCCGATGAGAGCCTCTAATCGGAGTTTCAAAACGGTTGTCAGATGACAACCGAGCATATAGTAAATAAATAATTTATGTACTTTGTGCAGTGCTGTATACTACAGTATAAACGGCTATGTACAGTATACACAGCTATCACTTTAACCGCCAGCAGCTTAGTCTTAAATAATCGGCACGGGAGCCCGACAGAGTAAACTTGGTGATTCTTCCCCATCATCGTTTTAAATTGATCAAACTTCAGCAAGAAATCTCTTTCTACTCGAAAAAATGCTGAGAACCAGATACAGTGATCACTGTTTAGCTCATCAACCTAGTATCAACATGGCCGAGAACCGTTCATCCATTTATACTCAAGGCGCGGAGCACATCTCCATGAGTGTCAACGACCCGAAGCTCCTTCGAAATTATCTAAATGCCACCAGGCGTTTCCTCAACCTTTATGATCAGTATTACATCGAGGTGCGATCGGGCGCTAGGCAACTGGGTAATTCTGAAGCAGGCACGGAGACCATCTATCCGGTCTACACGAAGTTCGGCATAGACGTCGACCTTATGCATTACAGCATCGCCCTGGGTCTCATCGAAGGCGTGAATAGATACGAGTACATCTCTGATTCTGACCTCCGCGTAAATCTGGACTCCAAAGTGTTCGAATCCCGCGCGACTCTGACCTTGTCAAGCCTCGATGTGGTCATCCGAGTGTAGTTGCGAATGGACATGCGCAACTCGGACACCACATAGCGGACCAAGAATTTGTTTATCGATTACCACACGCTCTTATGGAAGCACGGACTGACCTAGTTATTGAATAACAACCAGAAAGTGGCAGTGAAAAACCTTCTTAAAGCAATCGGTCCTGCTAAACTCCAGCGTCCCCTCCAGAGCGATCTCGGATTCAGCTACTACGAACTCAAGAAGGATTTTACTGGATTCTTTTTTTCATACCAAAAAGATTTCCGAAGCCTTCTTCCTCACAGATGGTGCTAGTTTGGCGAAATATGAACCCTGAAGAACTCCCGCAATATCATGAACAACAGGCAAGGCATGAAAAATGTGGAGAAGACCACAGGATATTCAACCGCATAGGAACTGATTTACCTATGGGGACCCCATAAGGATTGGGGCATACGACACCATCTCCGAGACTGCCGAGACTGTTCGGACGCCGAAAAAAAGTCCTTTTTTGACTACCTGTCACGGAAAAAAGGGAAACGATAGGCCGGTAAAGAACAAGCGAAGCCAGATCCCGTATGACCACAAACCGGTTACTGGGCATCTTCCATTGACAGATCAGTCACTTTCTGTTTCCCCCTTCTGCACTGTTACATTCTTTGACAGAGAATCTAGCTCCCAGGGTACCGGCCGTTGTGACGATGGAAGAGACGACATAATTGCCGAACCTCAACTGGCTGAAGCAGCTGTCATTCAGAGCATCATACAAATCACACGTATGAAGCCCGTAACTATCAGCGTCGCGCTTCGTCAAGGAGATGAAGCCCAGGAGTTCCGATTCTCTCGGCCCTGGATAGTGTCTCGCATCACTACATCTTACCTCAGGTCAACTCACCTTGAACTAGATATCATTCCTGGTCGCTGTTGACCATATAGCATGTGAAGATCTACTGATCAGCCTCCCGGTGCTACAGCATTTGTGCATTGACAGCAGGAAGCTGCTTGAAGCGCAGTGAGACACACCGGATGGGACCAACTACTGAAACGTGGTCAAATCTACAGTTTGTTCAGACGACAGACTGCGCCCCCTAATGGTCGCCCGCATGTAGACTGTGAAAGTAAACGACTACCTGGTTGGACAGGGATATACTCAAGTGACCTCTCAACCTGCGTGTGACCGCCCGCACGCGAACTACTACCACACATGAACAGAACCAGATCTGTATCCCGACACTTTACTGCTTGAGTGCCTGGACGCATCCCAAGACAAGGACGTCCGCGAAGATGTAACGCTCATGTTACAAAAGGGTCGAGACAAAGGGCTACCGGAAGACGAATTGGACCGACTCCGAGAAATGATGGAGGAAAATATTGACGTGTTCAGCGTCGTATTCTGTCACCACTCTCCTGCACTCCTCCCGCCGCTCCTCATTGACTTGAGAACGGATGATTTCCAGTCAAGTTTAGGCTCCGTAACTACTCAAAGCATCAGGTCACCTTCCTCAAATACATGACGTCAAAACAGGTTTCCACTGGCATGTGTCGAAGTTGACCACTATTTCAACTAAAACAAAGAAATAAAGTAACAAAGTAAGAAGAAATAATGTAAAATAAGTGATAAAGAACATAAAGTAAACAAACGTAGGTTTCAAAAGTAGGGCGTACTAGGGCACTTCTTTAGATATGGGTGAACTATAGTTGACTAGGTGATCCCGTCAGAATTAAGTAATGTTACGGGTCTATCTGGTCTGGGCACTCCGTGTACAAGTTTACTTTATTACGGTCGACAGTAATCGGATATTTATATCCAAGTGATTACCTCGCTATCCACAGTGTCTGTTAAATTACTAGAGTGCACGTTGCAGGATCTATCTCTCTTTCCTATCTAATAACTATCTTTCGATAAATTCGTGTTTTGCTGAAATCTGTGTTCTGGCGTTGTCTTTAATAATGTCTACCTTCTATTCATTCTTCTCTTTTCCCTTTCGAGTGTGTATAAATAAGATAAATGTAATCATGAACTAGGGAAATAAGATGAAGGAAGAAGAATACAATAAAACGTGTCATAGAATGGCACTTAACTGACAATGGTTCTAGTTGAGTTAATTCCTCCGAGATCCGTGCACTGTAAGGTATCCACGTCATCTAGTGTCGGTTGTACTCCATGTTCACTAGATAATGTATTTGGCCTACTGTACCTTTTGATGGAATTTCCTGACACTGAATTCCGCTTCTTACGAGTGTTCTTTCGTGTACAGTGTCCAGGGAACACATGTGATGGACACCTGTATCCTGCAGTATTTGTTTACCGTTGGTCTTATACGACTGTCCCTTTCGCTTTGCGATTGATATTTTTACCTGCCTACCGTAATGTTCGAAACTGTTTTTGAGAATTCCTCTCGTCGCTCATGGATCATCTGTGCTATAATGGCTAATAATTATCCTCCCATTTTGATCACTGTCTTTTATCACTGCGATCCGATACTGCATTTCTTCCTTTTTCGCGTAGTCATCCATCTTCTGATCATCGTATCATCATTCTTCTTGTAACTTATTATGATATTATGATATCGTCCTTGCCCACCATGACCCTATCTAGCCGTCGCCACCATCATCCGTTCCCTAATCGTTACCACCATCATTCCCTTATCTAGCCATAACAAACATACTCATACCCTTATCTAACCGTCACAACCATATCCATACCCTTATCTAACCGTCACAACCATATCCACACCCTTATCTAACCGTCACGACCCTAGGTCATTGATTTGTACTAACCACTTCTGCAATAACTGGATCGTTTCTTGGATTATTCTGAATGACATCACTCACTGTCCCGAAATCCATGTTCTAAGTATTACAACTGTCCACCCCATTACTGTTGGATGAAGAATAACTAGGACTAGTACTTTTTAATTTGCTCATACTACCACATCTGTTTCCACGATTCCCATGGACCCTACCTTTCATTTGACCACGAAGTAAAACAGGCAATTCGAGATCTGCATTGCATCTACGACCTTTAATTTCTTGTTCCGAATCACCGTTCCCATTAGGATCAACTCTTGCCATTTTCAACAGCCGTGCTGAATTCTTCAATGTATTCCTTGTCCGCCTTTTGGAAGGTTGTTCCAATGTTACCTTTTGCGGTCATTGTGTG
>JAULBU010061937.1:0-11462 GCA_032358235.1 Odonthalia washingtoniensis | reverse complement strand
TCTTGTCCTCCTATTCCTAATACTGAATTTTACGGTCTCACAATTTTCAATAATACTCCTACTCACCCACCCCCTTATCTACATACTACACTACGACATTCCACAGAATGAGGCATGCATCATACTCTACACTGAAGAACCCAACACGTGTCAGTTTACTATCCAAATTTCTGATTGTACACAAACTTACACCTACAATTTCGGCCTTCCCAGTGCAGTTCGACAATCCGGATATCCGCTTACTGGTAAACCGATCTTGAAAAGCAACTTAAAAAAGCACCTGATCATTCAAATCAACAGTCAATCTTTTATACACAAATTACATCAGACAATTCTTCAACAATTTATTCATCACCAACTGCACGTCACGATTAAAATACATAAACCAACTGCTCCCACTTCGGCGTTGACTAAACACTAAAATGAACTAATCAACCATTGTTTCACTGAGTCAATTCAACCTTCGAAAATCTGCAAAAGGTATGAACTCCACGGATGAGACTCTAACATCCGTCCAGACAAGACCACCTATTTCAAGTACAAGAGGATCGTAATTATTACAGAACCAGCTGATTACCTGATAAAAATAGTGGCTACGACGAACAAGTTCCAAACGACAAGATACTGCCCTTGCCGGTGCATTAATTGAAGCGTCCAAGACGTTCCTCGAGGACTATCTAATACTTGAGGATAACACATAATAAATAATGCCAGAAGGAGGAGGTATACTAAGGGAGTATTCAAATACCACCTCTCCGAAACTGGCCAATTATTTGGTAACGTGTAGTTTGCGATGCACTTTATTGGACTCCAATTGGACACCTCGAAGACGTCTTTGAGCTATACTACTTACCTGTTCAGTCTCTGATAACTATACCACTGCTGGAACTATATCAGATCGACAGACAGAAGGACTCATTGATTACCCATCTCCGTCTGAATACTGTGGCTAAACGAGCCTCCAGTATGCCTGCATCTAGAATGAAAAACTTCAACCAAATCCGTAAATTAGTCCATCGCTCTGCATCATCACAAAAAAACCTCCAACTACAACATAGCTGCTCGCAATAATATCCTTGGCGCCTTTACCACACAATACCCAACCTCCAACAAAAATGAAATAGATTCAGGATCGGGACCTCAACAATTAACTGACCCGCCAAGGATGAAAACGGGTCAAATTGCACAGTCGACAAATGCTCATTTTAAAGACCGCTGTGTTGGGGGAGAATTCCAAGAGAGTTTTACAAACAACATTCGAGACTTCAATCGCTTAGCGAGACAGTTGGACTTAGATGTTCAAAGAATGGCTCTAATAATCAACAACATCCTAAAACAACCGGAACGGACATTCTATTGAAATATCGTAACTGACGACAGTTTTGAAAAAATGACGGAATTTATGCTGGATAGGTATGGTTCGGCGCATTGTCGGACAGAATCCCAATTGAGACTCGACCATTTTATTCCCCCTGCATTTATAGTCAAAAACGAATGGTCTGATGAAGCTACTGGTCTTTCCAAGCTCTGTACCTACATCAACCATCTCAACCAAAGTGCGTGCAATCATTCAGAAAGGAAACCTACAAACTTAAAATCTTCAACACAGCAGTCTCCTCGTATGACTGAGCAACCATTCCGAGAACGAACGCTATCTCTGGTAACTTGACGTATCAAACCGATAAAACGTCAATCGCAAATTCAATCTATCCATTCAAAGAAAAGGCCAGGTCTGATTTTTTCCAAAAACTGATCCTCTTTAATGACACCATTTCAGTCATACAATAACGATTCTCAACGACGATCTGGTGATAGAAATTTCCTTTCTAGTACAAATAATAAAAATTATAATCAAATATCTTCCAACAAGTACAACAAGAACAAATTCAACCAGCGCCTAAATCGCACTTCTACTTATCGCCTCAGGCGACAGAAGAATCAAAGTCAAAGTTAGAATTGTTACCGTTGCGGGTTCTCTCCGTGGTATCCCTCCCACCGCTTCCCAAATGGGGCTATGAAAATATATATCACTAATCGGTTCATGAATAGTGATAGATCGGTATAAATCCTCGTGGATGTTATCATTGGTTGCAAAGTCCATTCGCTGAATTTGGAATGAGCAGATAATTCATCCATCGATGACGAAACGAATGATTGTAATGAAGCTGACTCTTTCCACACTCAATTGCTGTAACTCCCCTAAAATGACAACAAATCTGACGATACATCAAATGACGATTTGTATGAGACTATCACAGCGTCCATCATCTACCCAACCACAGCTTATAAGTGACGTCAAATACATATGGTAATAATGATACGACACCATCTCAAGATCTAAAATCCTTACATATCCAATTAGATTAACATGAGAGCCCCATTATCGACTACAAAAATGTGTCAATTAATAATGATACTACACAGCTCAATACGCACTTCATTATATCATTCTGTGTCGATAGTAGGGCCTCCGAAGTGTTATTTGCCAATGTTCTATCGCTCTTTTTGATAGTCATTTCAACTCCGATACTCAAAAAGAAACGCCAGAACTATCTTTCAAATTTGGTAACGAAGTCTATAGTTCGATGGGAAATTTCACTTTCATGTTGGCAACTACAACAGCCTTGGAAAACATACAAGCAGTTCTATATGTAGTTTTTCAAAACGTTTCTCCACTTAGTCCAACATGTTCAGACCCAATGGGAAATTGGGTCTGAACATGTTAGACCATCATGAATTGAGGATTTACAATTTACACAACAAATTTTCACGTATACACCCAATAAAGAATAATGGATGTACCCTTTACCTGGAGAAATCGTTCGACCCCTATTTAGGATTTCTTCCCCGCACCTCCACACATTACTGCAACGATTAGAAATCGGCCGGACTCACTTTTTATAAGCGACCCAATAGTTGTTCCACCAGATCCCAACGAAACTATTCAACTCGCTAACAAACCGTTCTGACGCGGATCCAGAATCTTTAAATATCCTTAATGACATATCGTCATGATGTGATCCGTTGCAGATGGTGGCTATCTCCCCCTCTTCGTTTTGGATTTTTGTTCGGGTCAGATTCGGCAAGATTTATTGGGGAATATATCTGGACGTTTTTTATATCTCTGTGAAGAAAAGTAAACACAGTTTTTTACACATTATAGACTAGGAAAGTAATTCCAGCGCCGCTAATCGTCTTTTCAAGATGAAATCAAAAATAATCTAGACTTTCATTATCAAATTCTGGACCACTATCTACAATGGATTCCCTAATCGCATAAATTGTAGTTCAGGGTCCATATATGGGGATTATTTTATTATAATGGCATCTCTAGATGGGATTTCCGTTGCAAATACCGGAATATCGGCTCACAGCTGGATAAGAATATGCGAACGGTATCACGAACCAGTCAGAACTGTGGTGAGAAAAATGATGATATAACATACTAAATATTATTTTGATCTTATACTCGCCCTATCGGTCAAATGAATAAATGACACGGCAGTAGCAGATGTTCTGATAACTTTGGCGCTTCTTTTCTGTAAATTTCACGAACTTATATACCTTAGTAATACGGTCGAAGATCTACAAGTGATGAACGTTGTGATACTGATGTCATAATTAGGAATGATTCGAAACAGTATACCGACAAGATGCTCATAAGCCGAGCTCTTTGATAAAATGTGCCAAAGTCAACAGATTCATTATACAAACAAAGCGGACACGTTCTAGTGTGAAGAGGAAAGGGCTACAATGCAAAGAACGGACCTTGGTCCGTTCAAAGTTTCTTCTTGCAACAGGATTGCAAAATTGTTATACATTTATGATATCCCGAATTCCAAGTCTCGCCCGTACTAAATCACTCATATCAAGCCCTACCAGTCACCGGTTTTCTTATCAAGATGCTTGTTCAACCAGCTGAACAACTCCTCAACATACCAGAAGACACCTATTTCTGATCATGTATTTCTGACTGAAATCATTCAGCTTAAAGACCCAATAGTAACAACCCCGGAGATAACAAAAGTGCAAAAACCATAAATAAGGAATATATTCAACCGGGGTATTTCAAGGTAATTGTCTGATCGCCTCCATCCAAGGGCCACGAAGTTTATGTATTACGATGTTCCAGTCCAAGTTTTTGTTTTATCTGTATCTCGTTTGATATCGTAATTTTCCGTACCTCTATAAATGATTGAAAGTCCTGCAGAGTGTTACCTCTATAGTTAATTTTCTTCTATTGAGGCGTTATACTGTGGCTCTTGGCGTGTGGTAATTGACCAACTCTCCGCTGCTACAATTAAGTTGCGTTACAGTCTATGTCAATCTAATAGCTAACTCCTGTCTCGTTGTTGAAAGATATCTGACACACCGGTTAGATGTAGGGGATCTCTTGTGCTCTCCGCGTTGGGGTTGGTATTGAATGCAACCTGTAGGTGGCACTAAGCCATCAGGTACGGCTGTATCGCTCATCGCTTTCACTGAGAGTTCAAGAAGGAGTTCGAAGTAAGATTTAGGATATTCAATTGAGAGTTTACGTACTACTATTCGGATGGTTTCATGGTATCTTTCGCAGATACTCATCCCATTATGCGCTTCGAGTCCCGCTATTTCAATCAAGATACCACCAAGAGCTTCTAATCGGATGAAGGAGTTGCCGAAATTGGACCCTTGATAGACGATGATGTGATTTATCAATCCAGTATAAATCGTATTCCAACCGCGAATTAGCGCATTCCATATCGTTGTAGAGTCATCGATCTTGAAGCGTACGGCAGCACTTAAGTGTTCCCATCCATCTATTACGTGTAGAATAGGATGTTTCGTATTTCCGATTGTTATGTAGAATATGCAAATGTATATTCTTTCGTTGAATCGAGCTGCATCTGAACTGAATAGGGCTCAAAATCGAAATGGTGCAGAAATTACACTCTGAATTGCGTCACAATTAACAGCTATTTGTTTCAAGACTCGCAGTGTTTCAGGGTCAGCTTGAGATGGATGCATATTTGATAACAGGTTGAAGATCCTAGTATGTGTGGGGATAAACAGTGTCTATGGAGAGGCTTCAATTCCCCAGTTGAGATGTTGATGTCAAATGAATTAATCGTCTGGAGGAGGGTATGAATTAGCGCGGTTAACCGACAAGCGCTTCTACATGAAGGTACCAACATCGCTACCATGCAAATTAACTAGTTTCAGGTTACAATTTAACCAGGATGGTAGAACAAACTCAAAAGAACTATTTGTGCAGACTAGAGAAAGTAGAGTAAGATCACATCTTTCAGATAGATTAGAATTTGTCTTACATGGTTATCCCAAACAATACCTGATTGTATATATGAATTCTCTAGACTTGCTAAAGTGACCGAAGACTTGTTCTTCTAATTAAAACCAACTTAGATTAACCAACTGAAATCTTACACCAACTATGCCAGACAATATGGCACTCCAATTTTGTTCCCAATTCGGTTTCCCAAATAGGATCTAGAATCTTTACAGACAGATCACCAATGGCAGTTTTTCCATTTTGTTTGTACTCCTTTTTATTTGCAGGAAGTCGGAGGAGAATCAATTATGAAAACAAACTCGCAAATGGACAAGAGTGAAGATGAGGGTAGCGGTTTGTAGAAATCATTTAGAAAATTTGTATACAATATAATTCCATATGAGCGCGACGCGTTTATGGTAACGGGAACAGAATAACAATTCCTCATGTTTTTTGGAATCAATACGTCACGTTTTCTTGATGAATCTGGGGCTCACACGGGATACAAGTCTGAATGAATGTGATTATTTTTTAAATGGTACTGTTACATTTTTCAAAGTGGAATTACAAATGTAAAGTCCATTACGTTGTAATACCTGCGCTTCATTTTTCCCAGACTGAGTAGTGCTTGATTCAGTCTTGGTATTTGATCTTCTAACAGTTTCCTGTTATGAAAAGTCGAAACCAGTTCACATGAAACCGTATTCGCATTGTTAACAAGAATAAATCATTGTACTGACTTCTTATTTACGTTCTCCAGAAGTAAATGGGAACATAACTCACCATCACCGGTTTTGGATCCTGGTACAGTTGGGATGCAGAGTAGAGCAGTTTTTATAGGAATGTTTTGCAGATGTGGTGTCACAAGAACTTATGCCTATTTTACGTTTAAATTTGAATTGCATAATCACCTTTACATTTTTATCAACTATTTCCTTTTTGTGAATACAAGAAGCATTTTAAAGGAGGATTAGAAATATACTCACATAACACGAAGTTCCTTTCGTTTAATGGGATTCGTTGAACGGTATTTATCGAACAAATCCACTACATTCATGAACAAGTTATATGCCACAATTAATTTTGGTACTTTCAGTATGGTTAAGTGCACAGATTCGTTTCCCAGTCACCGTTATGGACCTGCTAACCCATGCACGCAAGCGTTCACCTGGGTTGATCCACAGTAAACTTCGGTCAGAATGGTGTCATGTGAATCGTTGGAATATAATGTACCTAATTCCCTCTATTTTAATACAACTTATCCTGCATGCAATACATGTTCCTTATCATTCTTCTCTGCTTCATTTTTATCAAAAGCAGTATAAATCCTCCATTCTCCCCTCTTCCCATGTCTCAGCCGTTCCACAGAAATTTCAACCAAGGGTATATTTATGTCCTCTATAGTTTTGAGGGGTCAGTTCCTATCAATTTCAGGTCTTCATCTGTATCCTTGCTATTTTCTTGGCTAACACATAAGGCGTGCGAAAATTGACCATTACTGCTAAACGTCGAACATTTGGCGCCCTAATATACTTGCGTTTAGTAGTCACATAACTCACTTGTGGTTTCATCCCAGTTTTATTCCCGCTATTCTTGTCGCATAGTGAAAACAAATACGGAAACTGCCAACCAACAACAGCATTAAACTATATACCAATTTAACAGCTTTACTCTTCATGTAGAATTTCGCAGCTTTACGAGCCTTACGCCTCACCGTGTTTTCTTCTAAAGAACTCACCCCTACCGACACTTCTATTGAAGTAGAATTATTAATGAAAAGTTGTAAAATGTGCCGAGAATGACACAACTGGTCAGTAATTGCTACAGAACGATCATAAAATGGGTAGAAACGGACATTGCTCTTTATTTGTTGAAATCGTCTATGCGACATTACTCGCTTAAAATTATCATTCCCCATAAACCATTTTTTATTCCCGTAATTTATTAATTCATTAAATTTTTTCAGGGAGATGGAAATTTATAAACCAATTTATCCAATCATTTCTTCCTCACTTCCTACTTCAAGATTTTTCTGCTTCATTATTTTACTGGTCCATCTTTGCACACATTAAATATTGGAATCATGCATAAAAAACCAGACAATCCTAGTTTTTTACGAGTACCGTGAACTCGTTCAATGTAGTTCTGTTGCATCAAGTACAAGTCATATATCTTAATCAATTTTTGAATGTAGGGATTATCAGCATTCATATTCTCAAATATATCGGCATCGACCGTGTGATAATCGAAACAGATATCCTTCCTTTCCTCCAGTATGTTCCATGCTTCCGTTAAGTTGTACTCACGGTTTACACTTCTTTTAGTAGCTTTATCAATGACTGTATCACTAGTACCGTCCACACGGGTAATTCGTTCAACTGTTGTACGCCTGACGTCTGTTAGTTCATCTACAATATTTCATACGCCACAAAGCTACGCTTCAGTTCTTGTTCGGTTGTTGAGGGTGGGACTGCACTGTAATCCAGTAGAGTGGCAGTCCATATCATGACCCATATCATGTCATTGTGATTGAAGTTCCCTGCAGTGACATGCAAGTTGATTGGGTATTTCAGGATTTACGCTGTACAAAATCCGTGAAAAGTTTTCGAATAAATCGTTTTTTGGTATACGTCATCCCCAAATGCGAAAGATTCAAAATTAGGCTTGCAAAATTTCGCAGAGCTACTAAACTAGTTTCGAAGAGAATTTACTTAGATAATTACGCCAAAAGAGTCTGATTACTCCGTAGTTTTAGATGGAAAGATGAAACCGATACAGTTGTGATGCCGAAACAGTTACGGTGGCCGTTTCTGGACGCTGACAATAGCAACTTTCAGTGCACCATGAACGTCTTTCAATCGTTCCGTCCCACCATTAACGGACATTAAAAATCATCCACAACTTAAACGTAGCAAAACAGCATAAGAGACTGATACGACGTCATTCATAACTGAAGGTGAGGAAAGAATTCCTTCCGGTACAGTTCTGAACTGAAATAAAAGGTTCTGTCAACAACCGATTTTCATTGCTTCCTTTGATACCGCATCAATAACTGTCAGCCTGTAAAAAAATTGCTTTCAAAGAGTCAACAAAAGTTCTTCTTCTGTGTTCAATACAATATCACAACGCACACCGCGCTGGTCATGGGGAACAAGATAAGATTTTAGACTTAGCTCTTAACACATTCATATCGACCGTTGACCCAATCACATGTGTGATCAAACAGAAGAACGTCATAAAAACATTTCATGACAAGTTTCACATGATGGCCCGAGCACAAAAAGATGTGAATGCGGAGAAAATGGTCTCATCTGGAATTTCAGAAGATATAACGGAGATTTGTGAAATTATGGACTATGTGAAGCTTCACAGAAAAGAAAAAGTATTGGAGAATATGATAGAAAACTTTTAGGTGAACTGTAGAGAATCTCCTTAAAGAAAATATTGAGCGGATTCGAGTCATGGCTTTGAGGATCGTATCTCCCAAAATAAATAGAATAATTAATGTACGGAGGTACTTGAGCGCGAAACGAAGATAAATAATTATGAGCACTATTTTATTCCAGATTTGAAAGCCTTGATAGTCTGACCCTCGCAAGCTCTGGTGACGGCAGACCGCGGACTTGTGTGAGTAACTACCATAAAATTATAGAAACATTACATTTTATTACTTATACCCTATATATTCTTCCAAGATCTATGTACGCACACTAAACTGTTATTATATCTGTCCTTCACCATACAAGAACACATGAAAGTCTAGAATAACTGCACACTTCTTTTACACGAGATCGCTTGGATCCTTTCTAACTTTAATTTTTCTGTTAAAATCCTGTCATATCCAAAACTGCTTCAATTTCATATAGTTTTGTTCAACCGAAACTCGATCTACACTCATCTGTTTGTTGAAAATCCTTTCAAATCCTTCCGTTAGACGATTCACTAGCTATTTCTTTATCCAGAGACATAACATGTAAGCGGAATCCTCGACTAGTATTGTAAACCATGAACAATATTGTTTTCTTGCAGTTATTCTTCCCAAACACTGTATCCCAACATTGTTAGTAAACCATGTCTGCGTCTAGCCTCTGGACCGTACAATGTAGATATGAGAACATCAGTACTGGTTAACGTCTGGTATATCATACAACGAAATGTTTTTGACCATAGAAAACAGTTCTTTGGACTGAATTACGAACACCTGTTCTTTGAATATGTTGGCATAGTCAATAAAGCGAACGCCTTTAGAAATTGGCGCACCAGTTTCGGTAATATCTTCTGAATATCTTTTCGATCTTCGTGGTAAATAACTTCCTCCCAACTCTAATACGTGGCTGTATTTATCCGTGACACATTCAAACAATTCTCAAAATCTTCTGAAATATGTGAACTAAGCATTATGTACTGTAACTCTACATCAAACTAACGTATGATGACAGAAATTTGGTGTAAAATTATACATGTTTCTGTCAACCTATTGTTTCTATATCTGTTTCTTGATTTAGCGCCTGGTCATTCCAACTTGTTCATTACTGTTCCCAATTCCTTCTTCTGGAATCTAAATTATGTCAAACATTGATTGTCTAATAGAATATTTACGTTGAAGGACGTACTACGAACTGCTCCTATTCGTTTCTTCATTCATTGAACTTTCTCCTCCTCTTCACCTTCTTTCGCTATCGCATGTAACACTGTCGCATCCGGTAGGTCAAGTTCCAATGATTGAATGGCGTGTTTCTTTCATTCGTCCAACCTCGCGCGGCATTTTGATATTGAAAAATCAGAATCTCTCATTTTGTGACGATGATGTTGTCGATATTTTCGACTATCTACTTCTAAATCTACATCTCCTACTTCATGAACACCGTCTGCACTTGCTCTTTTTTAAAAATCCCTTGTAATTTATGGACAGAAACTTAATGACTTACAGTAAAGAATTCATTCATTTTTCGTAAACCGTAATATGAAAAGGGGGCAACTTCGGTGGTAAACTTTGATACAAAAAAACTACGAATTTAATGTTTTTTAAACGTTTTTTTAAACGAAATTTGAAAAATATTTTAAAATATTTTCAAGCGTTTTTAACGTTTTTTAATTTTTTTAAAAATTAAATTAAAAAACGTTTGCATTTCGAAATGTATAATTGAAGATGCCCTAAGATGCCGCATGCTTTTAGATACGATTTGACTGTCACAATTGCTACGCTACAGTTCACGTTTACAAATCCAGCTAAGTTATTTTGTACTGAAAGTGATTTGTTTACCAACTTTTATATAAGAGAATTCTATGTTTTAGAATACATTTCCATGAGGGCATCTCTATACGTGAAATTTTCGGAATAAATTATTTTATTCGAACTGCAACTGTATATAGGCAAAACTTTCAAGATGTGGACCGGCTTTTTTGCAATTCTGTCACCATACGGGTTCAGTTTCATAATGAAATAAACTGACAGTGGCTGCTACACTGTGTGTAGCAATACACCATATTCGGCGAATGAGAACGAAGTAATAAAAATAATCACGCCGTCGTGCCTTCGTGCTGTATATGGACGTGGGTGTCAACATGAACGACATGCTGGTGGCAAAATGTGTTGAAATTAAAACGACAAATTCGGCGCGCATTTCATACACCACGTCCGTAGACGGTGGCATGGAAACAGTGGCTCTATAATGAGCACCATCATCATTATTTCAAAAAGGCGTCAGCGATAATGCGCAATAATATCAAGCGTTTGCGAATTTGTAGAGCAGACAGAAATGGCGGACGACGATAGCGACGATAGCGACGATAGCGAAGAGGGCACGTGGGTCAGGCGAAGCGACGAAAAAGTAAATTTTAATCGTCCCGAATCCTCTTGGATCCGGTATTAGTTTGGTGTTTCTGTACGGCCGGCTTTGTATCATGGCAAAACATTTAGACGGCGGTTTGGGGTTCCTGTAGTCCTTTTATCCCGTATCCACGATGATTTGGTAAGAGTCTATGAGGACGTGTGGGAGACGAAGAAACTCGTCACTGGGAGGAGTGGTATACCATTTAAAATCAAAGTTCTCTCTTACGTTCGCTTGTTGCGGACTGGTGACGATTTCGACAGACTAGAGGATGGTAGCCAGATGGCTGAAGAGACTTTACGCATATATTTTAAAGCACTTATTAGGCACATGAATGAGATCTATGGTGATATTTACGGAAT